>JABGLZ010000272.1:0-50234 GCA_014705045.1 Colletotrichum theobromicola | reverse complement strand
GCGGTGGTGCATCGGGGAGGGGCTGTCAGGTCGTGTTTTTTTTTCTTCTGCTTTGTTGGATGCTATTTTTTCGAGGTGCCAGCCCACGTTGCGATTCAAGTTGCTCTGCTCTCTGCATGCTCCAGCCGTTTGGTGTCCATCGTTCCCCGCGATAAAACATCCAAGGGCGCGCGCGCTATTATTATCCTGCCCTGGGAATCGACTTGTGTTTTGTGTTTTTGGTTCTCGAGCCAAAAACAACCTGAACCCCAAGTCGAGCCAAGTGTGTCTCGCAGCTTCCCTTCGCCCTGCTCCGAGAGTTCCAGTTCCAGGTGCAGCAAGCCCAAGCCCCTCAACCAAAGAAAAAAGGTACATACCTCCCGCATAGCTTCCAACCACCACGCAGCTTCCAAGCTCTTGGCACCTACCTACCATACCTCGCCTTGCTCGCAAGTCAGTTCATGATCTTTGAACACTCCGTTCCCCCTCCCTCCCTGCCTCTGCCTGCGTTCCCCTAGTTTTTGCGCACCGCCAGATAACTCGCACCACCATCCCTTGGACATATTATACCACCGTACTCGTACAAATATCCTCTAAACCAACGTCGACTGACTGACTGTCTTTCTCTGAAGGGTCTTTCTCCCCCTTCCCCTCGTTGACTCCGGAGTCCCGACGACCTACGAAACACCCCGTCCTCTCCGTCCGCAACCATGGCCACCAAGAAGAAGATCGCCATCATGACCTCGGGAGGCGACTCCCCAGGTATGAACGGCGTAGTGAGAGCTGTTGTCCGAACAGCGATCCACATGGGCTGCGATCCCTACTGCGTCTACGACGGATACGAAGGCCTGGTCCAGGGCGGCGACCAAATCCGCAAGGCTGCTTGGGGAGATGTGCGCAACTACCTTGGACAGGGCGGCACCTTGATTGGAACTCGCCGCTGCATGGCCTTCTACGAGCGCCCCGGACGATTGACTGCCGCAAAGAACATGATCCTGAATGGCATCGACGCTCTGATCATCTGCGGTGGTGACGGCTCCTTGACTGGTGCTGACAAGTTCCGTGCCGAGTGGCCCTCCCTGGTTGAGGAGCTTATCTCGACCGGCCAGCTCAAGAAGGAGCAGGTCGAGCCCTACAAGAACCTAAACATTGTTGGTCTCGTCGGGTCCATTGACAATGACATGTCAGGCACCGATGCCACCATTGGCTGCTACTCCGCCCTCGAGCGCATCTGCGAGATGGTCGACTACATCGAGGCCACAGCCTCTTCACACTCTCGAGCTTTCGTTATCGAAGTCATGGGCCGCCATTGTGGTTGGCTGGCACTCATGGCCGGTGTTGCCACGGGTGCCGACTTTATCTTTATCCCTGAGAAGCCTAGGGAGGAGAATTGGGAGGAAGAGATGTGCGAAATTGTGAAGAGGGTGAGGATGTTTAGAGCCCGACACTGCTAACTAAGCTAACACGTCCCAGCACCGAAGCTTCGGCAAGCGCAAGACCATTGTCATCATCGCTGAGGGCGCCAAGGACAGCAATGGCAAGAAGATTACGGCAGAGATGGTCAAGGATCTGCTCGCAGACAAGGACGGACTTGCGTTGGACACTCGTGTCACAACTCTCGGCCACGTCCAGCGTGGAGGTACCGCTGTGGCCTACGACAGAATGCTGGCTACGCTGCAGGGTGTGGAGGCCGTCAAGGCTGTTCTGGAAGCCACCCCCGAGACTGAGACTTGCTTCATCGCCATCACCGAGAACCAGATCGTTCGCAGACCACTCATGCAAGCCGTCCAGGACACCAAGACGGTCGCCAAGGCCGTCGAGGAGAAGGACTTTGACAAGGCCATGTCTCTTCGAGATGCCGAGTTTTCCGAGATGTTCAACTCATACAACTTGACGACAAACGTCAGAGTAGACGACAACCATCTTCCTGAGAAGGAGGTTCGTATAAGCCGCCCAGAAACGATAAGACTATGCTGACAGCGAAGCAGAGAATGAAGATTGGATTCATCAACGTCGGCGCGCCAGCTGGTGGTATGAACGCCGCTGTCCGCGCTGGTGTCGCTTACTGCCTTTCCCGCGGCCACGAGCCGGTTGCTATTCACAACGGTTTTGCTGGTTTCGCAAGGCATCACGGGGACAAGCCTCTTGGTGCCGTGCGACCCTTCGATTGGCTTGATGTTGACAGCTGGGCTAGCAGGGGAGGATCTGAGATTGGAACCAACAGAGAGCTTCCGTCCGAGTCCGGCATGGAGCTGATCGCCAACCTCATTGAGAAGTACGAGTTTGACGCTCTTTTCCTCATTGGTGGTTTCGAGGCCTACCACGCCGTATCGCAGCTGCGGAAGGCTAGAGAGCTGTACCCCTCCCTGTGCATTCCAATGGTGCTCCTGCCTGCCACCATCTCCAACAACGTGCCCGGTTCCGAATACTCCCTCGGCTCCGACACGTGCTTAAACGAGCTGGTTCAATACTGCGACAAGATCAAGCAGTCAGCTTCGGCAACTCGCCGCCGTGTCTTCGTTGTCGAGACCCAGGGCGGTAGGTCTGGCTACATTGCTACGCTTGCTGGCCTTAGTGTCGGCGCAAGTGCTGTCTACACGCCAGAGGAGGGTATGGACCTTGAAATGCTGGCTGCGGACGTCCGCCACCTCCGCGATATTTTTGCAAAGGACAAGGGGCAGTCATCATCCGGTCGCCTGATCCTTATCAACGAGAAGGCCGACGATGTCTTCAACGCCAAGCTCATAGCCGACATCATCCGCAAGGAAGCGCGCGGGAGATTCGAGTCCCGCGACAGCATCCCTGGACACGTCCAGCAGGGAGGCGTCCCATCGCCGATGGACAGATGCCGCGCCGTCAGATTGGCCATCAAGTGCATGCAGCATCTCGAGGAGTTCCGGCCCAAGTCTCATAACAGGTGCAAGAGGGATCCCATGAGCGCCTCTGTCATTGGAATTAAGGGTGCCAGCGTCGTCTTCACCCCAATCCTCGACCTCGAGGACCACGACACGGATTGGAAGAACCGTCGTCCCAAGGACGCCCACTGGGCGCACATGATGGAGGTGGTTAACATGCTCTCCGGCAGACCCGCTCACCACAAGCCCGAGAGGAGCCTCAGTGGCCTGAAGGCCAAGGACGTCAAGAGAGGCCTCGAGGCATGAGACGTATGACATGATAGAGTAGAGAAAGCGGGATGTTAATGCAGGCAAAACATGGGGAGCAACAGGTGTTGTTTGACGGGCGTGTCGGGGTTCGGTCTTGATTACCTAGGGAAACTTATGAAATGCATTTCTATTAGACTCCAACTCGGATGGCCCACGACGTCTCTTTAGACATGCATGCTAAGCTACGCGCCATGAGCTTAGCACAAACTTGTCCTAGCCTTACAAAAAGCTGAACATCGGACTCCAGTAAGCAAGCACCGGGGATGTCGTTGCGTCCTTCCCTTTTGAGATTGGGCTTCCGTCCTACTGACCGGCCCAGTCTAGAACCTCCCTCCTTGGATCCCCTCGTTCCCTTAAAACAGGGTTAATTCACCTACTCGCCCAACTGAAATCCCGAATTGCTCGCACTGCTACACTGGGAAGCCGTTGTGTGGCATTTCGGTGTTTGCTCTTAGCCTACCGTACTCGTCGAATCACGCTTGTTAAGTAGCCTATTCCAACACCTACAGTCCTCGAATCAGCCATCGGACCGGGGGTTCTCTTTGATGTTACTAGGACAGGGAGCCCATGGTGCCTGTTCTCTACGACGCTGCGCTGATGTCAGAAGCGAGCGCGACATCGGGCAAGCGAGACAGCGGCTACCATTGGCTCAGCTACTGTGACTTTGTGTGTTGTCTATTTCGAAAGGGGTTTGCTCGGATGTTGGAGCGGTTCCGGACTTGTCTGTTTCTTGGGCTCAAACCTCTCTGCAGGATTTGTCGGCACTTCCAGAGTCGGAGTCCTCGCCCATCGAGGCGACGACTCTTTCTTTTTCTTCATCTGTCTTTGAGGAAGTCCAAAATGTTTTGAATAGAGAGGAAAGTAAGTAGAAAAGAAAAAAAGTAATGTCATTGTCAAAAAGCTATCAGAGCCTGGTTCTGGATCTTCGACGAGCCAGTCACCCTGCGGGTCTGTTGATGTTGAAGATAGGTTAGTTCTGTCCATGTTGCATCGACATGTGTGCCGATATTTGTTCACCTCCAAACTGGCGCCGATGGAAATGTCTCCAAGATCGTACGTATTCTATGGGCTCAGTGACGGCGGCGACGCCGACTATGATGACTTCCTCGATGGATTGACCGACTCATTCGGCGGTTTCAACAGCTTTCTAGAAGGGGTGGTGATATTTCCTCTTTCATGGTGGTAAAGAGGGCCTGCGAAAACTGCCTAGGAGTTCGGGGCGTGATCCAGGAAAAAAGACGTCTTCCGCGATTTTTATCCAGTCCCACGAAAGCGCTAGCGGCGGTGTCATCTACCGGGCTGTCGGGCTATCGCGCCCACCCAGCCAGCGTTCCACCATGGAGCTTGTCTTCACGACACTCGTGAGACTATGTTGAAGACGCGCAAAAGTCCGAGCCGGAGTCGCATGAAACCTCCAATCTCCAGCCTCTCGAGATCAATGATGGAGCAACATCGATGGAACATTGGATACGAGAGCCAGGAAGGAGCGGGGGGCCTAGAATGGGCTCTATCTCGCTTCTTTTCACTGCATTCGTCCCCCCTCGAGGTCTGCTGAAGCCACTGCGTTCGTTGCAACCATAACCCGCAGAAATCTCGACCGGGAAACCACCTATCCGTGGGTTGGTTGGTGGTGCTTACTGAGCTTAGCCCCCGCTTCTGACAGGGATCGTTGACGAAGAGCCAGTTGATCCTGTCCTCGAGTGCCGGGGTTATCAGAAACCACGAGTCCGAGATTGATGAAGATCTTGTCCAGATCTCTTATTACAAAAAGACCTTGAATTACCATAGCCACAAATCAAATGTGGATAAAGACCAGGCTTCGCAGGTGTGTTTTTGCCCATACGAATCCTTTCAGCCCTGATTTGAGTAATCAAACGGCCCCCCAAAGCTGGTTACATCAGCTACTTCGCTTCTGCACCACCGTGATTAATCGCAGCCAATGCCGGGCCTGCCCCTCGAACCCCCCCTGATTGCCACCATTTGCTGGTCCAACAAGCTGAGCGTGCCCGCGCCGGGGGTTGCAGCGGGCAGACACTCTCGATGGTCGTCTTACGCTTACATTTGGGGGCTATCAAATAGATGTTCGCCAGCTGGGGATGACAAAGGCGGGAGGTCGAAGAGGTTAAGTCAGTTACAAGGATGCTCGTTAGGTACAGGCGAACGAATGCTTCGCCTTCTGGGCCACAGCCTAGGGCTAGCCCGCAGTAGTGCTGCTGCAGGTCAAGCAGGCGGGTGAGCTTTCCGACTTGGGTATCGGAGGGTATGGAGATGAGCAGTCGGTGTCTGGACCCTTGAATACCGTCAATCCAATATCCCTGTAGGGAGATTGATAAACCCGGTCTCCCCCCCGGAATCGCGATCTCGTTCTTCATCTTCCGTTCTCTTCGCGTTCGTTGAACGTCGGTCAACTACTAGGTCTGACTGGATGGAATCTCCGAGTCCTCCGCAGCAGACTGCCACGCGATCTCAACCGTGAACCAAGCATCGCCCGGCTGCCGGGTGTTCTCTCGTTTCCGCTGCATCCTAACATCCGCCGCCATGGTGCGGCCGGTTTTGAAAATCGTCCTCGGGGCGATGCTCTCCTCTCCAGCAACGTGTCTTATGTCGTGGTGGACGGAGCTGAGCCCTCACATTGCGATGCAAGATCCTGCAACGCTCAAAATCCTCCATAGCGCGTGCAATAGCAACTCGACACCTATATTCCCCACGGACGGAAAGAATGCGTTCGACTTGCAGAAGACCCCTCGCAACGGTTCGGCCCTCGCAGGAGCGGGATGGTACGATACGGCAAACTTGCTGACAATGGTTCGTTTAGGCTGGATACAACGATGCGCTGCTACCTACTGACGCGCACCATAGGCATCGATCTTCTACCAGACCGAGGACGGGTCGATCGTCAACGGCTACTTTGAGTGCGACATGTCGACAGGCTTCTATGACAAGAAGGGCGAATACACCATCTCCAGCACGGCGAATGTGAAATCCATCCATGACGAGACGGGCCTCGCGGTCGAACTCCTGGGTGCGGAAAACGGATACCGCGTATTCTTCCATGATGAGGATAAAAGGGTTAATGTTATGGCGTACACAACCAAGGACGATTGGCGGTGGAAGGGACGAATCTCTCAGGACCAAGCGAATTCGACGGTGCTGACCTCGACGCACTCGGGTCAGCTGAACATGTCTGTCGTCTTTCCCAAAGACGCCGAAACTCTCGAAATCTCGAGGTACTTCAAAGACGAAACTTGGCATCTCGGTCCGTCTTGACGTGCTCGTCTATTTGCAGGAAAGTGCTAACATGCTTGAAAGCCGCGTTGCCTCGTCCTCTCACCAACGATTCGTTGACTAATAACACCGACGCAGCCGACATCGTGGTCAACTCGTCTCTCACGCCAAACCTCACGTTGACGGCCTGGCCGACAAACCTGACACATTTGGTCGCCTCCGTCGACGGATCGTATGTGAGGAGTCTATTTTACCTCGGAACCGATTCCAAACTCCATCAGGTTTCAAACATCAACTGGTCTTGGGCGATGATGCCCGACCAAGCAGAAAGCCTTTGGCCCGTGGCTGACGAAGCCGGTGGCGCGTTGACGGCGACGAATAACTTCGACACGAATGAAGTATGGCTTTGGTACCGCTCAAATGGCAGCTGGGTACAGCTTTACCACGGCACCGACGGCCTCTGGACGCAAGCAAACGTGGTTCCCAGCTTCAATGCGACGAAGACGGCCGAGAGTGATCCGAACGGGACGTCGACAGCATCGAACGCATCCGCTAAGCCGGCAGTCTTGTCCACCGGAGCTAAAGCTGGCATCGGAGTTGGAGTCACTGTGGGCGTTATTGGCTTCGCAGCAGTCGTTGCTCTGTTTTGTGTACGGAGAAGACGACGGCAAATGGCCTTGGAAGAAGCACGCCTGAAGGAAATCGAGGCTGCTAACGGACACACGTCTCCCGGGAACAGTCTTCAAGGACCCGGCGGAGTGGGGCCGTATACGGGGTACGGGAGCCAAGAGGGTCCGACCGAGAAGCTTGGGACGCAGATACTGGAAGCAGATGCTACGCAGCCGCCACAGGAATTGGACGTAGGCGAAGTGTACGAACTTGTCGGAGAGGGACATTGGAGAGAGATGGACGCGACAGGGCAGAACGGTGCGAGGAGGAGCATTGGGGGCTGGAGGGAGGCGGAGGCGGAAATGCCAGTAAAGCCGTGAACCGCGCCGAACGAAGTACGAATAATGACTGCTATGAACAAAGTCTTTGACCTGCCGTTTTCCCCGCTGGTAAGCTGAATGGAGGCCAACCCTTGACGGAAAGACTCGTTCGATGTCAAGGTAACACCGGCTCGGCCGTCACCACCAACGCTTCGCGTAGATTGATTGCGCCGATGGTGTTGCGTTCCTGAACCATGGCCCCTGGAGGTCCGCGGCTTTGGAGGCTGTTAGTTTCAGCTACCCGCCCATCACGAAGTTGACTCCAGGGGCATGGGTTGAAAAAAAAGGGGAAGTTCCCGCGCCTACCGAACGCCAGAAAGGTGTAGGGCTGGTTTGTTCCAGAAGCGTTGCTCATGTTCTTCTGACCAGAGGCCTGTATCGTTTCCTCCATTGCGTGTATGGCGACTAGGCGACGCCGAGCTACGGCTGACGAAGCGGGCCACTTCTGACGTTGGGGGCCTGTTGGTGTGGTGGACAGTGACCGGGGTAATTGTATGGAGCTTTTCTGCAGCTGGCCAATGAAGGTGCGCAAGACACCTGCGTCGAAGAAGCAGACATGGCATTCTCAAATAGTGACAGCCGGGCTGTGTCTCATGATGGTGTGGGAGGTCACCACCTGCGGGAGGAACTCGTGAACGAGCCGGATGATGTCCTGACTCTGTTCAGGGTCCTCAAGGATGGCGGCTCAGCCCAATCAGCAGTGGGTTCGCGGGCATCTCCTAGTCCATCATGGGTTGGGGCGATAGACGAGCGGAATGGAGGGTCGAGAAAACAGATGGAAAGCGGCAAGATGGGCGTGTGATGTGCGGACGAAGGAGCTTGTCTTCGGTTCAGACCGTCAGGCTCGTTGACAGCTGGGCCGGTCCTGGCGATCAGGCTGGAGCGGGAACGACGATATCCTGGTCCGATCGGTGAAGACGGAACCCAACTGCGTAGTGTCTGGCATGTCTGGCAGCAAGCGGCGCGGACAAAGAGACTGTCGGCAGACGTCTCTCGATGGCGGTAGAATGTTGGTTCACTTGTCGGCGAAGTTGCGCTTGTTGGGTGAGGTGTAGCTTAGGTCCAAGCTGGTCATGAAAGACGTGGAATGCGACTCAATGATGGAAAGCTTCTGTTTGGAACAGGGAAACCAGGACCGGGATCAAGGTGAAGAAGTTATCCAGGGAGTATCCCCGGCAGTTGTCGGGATTCCTGAATTGGGTTCACAGAGTGGAATTGGACGAAGCGGCAGGTACTTAGTAAGGTGTGAAGACAGGTACCTTAATATGCCAACTTACTCGCAACATGTCGCTGGATTTCTAGTGTCTCTGGTGCTGTCCCAAAGCTGCCTTGGCGTGTGGAAGGGAGCGACCAAAGTGGGCAGAGAAGAGGGGCATGGCCGAGAGACGATGGAAAGACGACGAGCGGGAGAAGCTGGTTGGTGTGGATGCAGAATTGCGTCAGTGTTTTTTTGGCGATGAGCCGTAGCAGACACAGTTGACAGCGGGGGGCTGGGCGTGGAGCTGTGAGTGGACGTGGAGGGGCAGGAGGGGAGGGGGAGGGGAAGGCAGCAAGCAGGCAGGTGGTCACTTTCTTAGCGTAAGACTAGCACCTGCCACCTACTTAGTACACAGAGAGAGACAGAAGGAAGGAGGGAGCTCCGGGCTGGCTTTACTCCTTCCATGTGATGAGATGAGAAGGAGCGAAAAAAAAAGTTGGATACCCGCGAATACACTGTACGGCGGTAGTGACCACGACCTCTGGTGAAGGTGCACACAGCGAACCGGGGTCCACTTTTCCAATCGTCTTAGCTTCTTCCCGCTCTTTCCTTTCCACTTCCACAATTAGTACGGCAGGCCCTCCTCCCTCACTGCCTGCTTCCCCTGTTTCATCGGCTTCCCAGTAATAGCAACACAAGAATAAGAACTAAAGTAAGGATCTAAATCAGGTCTTTCGCGCAGGTGAACCAGCTTCATGCGCCGGCCATCACGCAAGGACGAGCTCTTTTCCAGGGACACGAGGCTCCATTGCCCCAAACCTGGGGTGGCATTGAAGATGTAAGATGGAACGCTGGTGGAAGCAGCCGGACAGGCTTTGTTGAGAGACTGACTGACTGCCTGCGACGTGGAAGTTGACAACTACGGCATCGCAGTAGTAGTGGGAGACTTCCACACGGATACCTGCCAAAGGCACCTTGCTTCGATATCCGCATGTCATATGCAGTATGCCGTATGCCGTATGCTTTTATCGTCGGCCTGTCGTGTGTCATCAGAAGTACCAAACACAACTTCCCTCGTCCATTTAGAATCCTGAATTCGAGCCGCCAACAGCTGGTGGAAACTCGAGCTGGACTGGACCTCGGACTGGCCTTTTCTTTCTATTTGCGCCCTGCCTGCTACCGCTGCGTCTAGACCTGCAAGTCACAAGTCAAGACCCTGTTCATTGGGCAGCCGGAGATCGGTGAGAACAGCAGCGCCCATTTGCCTGTTGCGCAACGGACCTTCGTCGTCGTTCGCCCACAGCCCAATGGAAGGCCCAAGGCAGGGCCCAAGAGGCGAACAAGCACTCAGCCTGCACCGCCGCCAGTGCCCAAGTGGATGCCTCGAATGCATCCAAGTGGATGATGAGGTGAACCGACGAGATTGCCTCGAGTCTTCTCTGCATCTTCTGTGCCTTTCCGCTGCCTACCGCAGTCGTGGTGCCCATCGTGCCATCGTCCTCTCGGCTTCTCTCGCTCTGCCCGTCATCCACCGCAGCAGCAACCTCACTCTGCCTCTGCTGCTCCCAAGTGCAACCTTGGTTGAACCTTCGTTGCTTTTGTTTGGCCCAACCCGACGCAGCCTGCATCATTGACTCCTAGTTCCAGATTGCTGGAGCCTTCTGCCGTCCGCCTGTCCCTCGTTTTTGCTTCATCTGACTGGGCAGCCAGCCAGCCTGCTGTGCATCAGATCCGCCCGTAGGGCTTCCTTCCCGTCCGACGAACCCAAATCCAAACACAGACGTTGAATCTGTTGAATCACTCGACATCGTGCGTACGGTACGCAGCATTCTCTCCTCGGCATTCATCCAGAGAGCAACAACGCTGCCCAAAATCCGGGGCCTCAACATCCTCGATCGGCTCTGCGACGACATCCCTACCGTCCCGCTACCCGCAGCAAGCAACATAGACAAAACGTCGGGAACACCCCTGCTCAGTGACAGCGGACAGCGGTTCACCGCGCCGCACACGCCCACAGTTGGAAGAAGTGGACAGAACCTACGAGCCAGCAACCTAACAAGCCCGCAACGCAACCCAGGTCGCTGCATCGCGCAAATCCGGCCAGCCCCTCCCATTTCCATCACTGCCCTCCTCCTCTTCCTGTAGGCAGTTCCCGCCCACCTCACCACCACTCACTCACTCGCTCCCGCCAGTCCGTCCCTCCCAGTCCCGGTCCCAGTCCCAGTCCCAGTCCAAGTCCTGGTTCACGTCCACATCCACATCCAGGGCTCCCCTCCATCATCCATCATCCACCCATCCTCCCTCCCCTCCAGCCCAAGTACCAAGTCCCCCACGAACAGACGGCACCCTCAGCCTGCTTCTCCTGCTGGCCTATATCACCTGTCGGCTGCCTTTATTACATACCACCTACCTACATACGCATTTACATACATACCCAGCTTCTGCTGTGGTATGACGACGTTGCTCCCACTCTGACTCTTCTCTTCCCTCTTCCTCTCACTCACACTTCTTCTCTTCACTCCCTCTTCTCACTCTCAGCAGCCGGCTAAGCTCTAGCTCGGCCCTCTGATTAAAGTACCATCCTTCCTACACTTCCGTCTTGCCGCTCACTCCTCAGCGCCGCGAGGGAAGTCTGGTTCTTTTCTAACCCATCTCCCGGGCCTCTTCATTTGTTGCGCAAGATACCCGTGTCTGGTCACCCTAGTGTTGCCGACTCTCACGCTACGTTCTGCGCCACACGACCGCCAAACGGCTTACTACCCCGCCATTCATCCCACCTGTTCAGACAAACTCCCCCAACAAACAACCACAAACGCCTTTGCTGCAGCTTCCCGAAACGATAAACGTCTATCGTTTTTTCGTCTGCAAAAAATGGCTTACCGGTCCAACGAGTTCGAAGACCGTTTTTACGAGCCCCGTCGCGAGAGGGATTCGTCGAGCCGAGTCTCATTCAATGACGTCGAAGTCCGCGACAGGCCTCGTGAGCGTGAGGGTGACCGCCTCCGCTTCTTGCGTGAGGAGCGTGCTCCCGAGGCCGGGGCCATGGTTTTGAGCCGCCGCGAGGTTGAGTCAAGAGAGCTCTCGAGGCCTCGCCAGCGCTCTCCAAGCCCTGTACAGTACCGCGAGCGTATTGTTCGTAGGGCTCGCAGCGTGTCTCCCCCGCACCAGCACCACCACGACCAAGAGCTTGAGCGGTCAAGGGTTCGCATCTCTGAGCGCGAACGTGAGGTCCGCAGTCCTTCTCGCGGCCCCCCTCCCGAGCTGATCCGCGCTCGTTACGTTGAGCGACAACGCTCGCCATCTCCTCCACCTCCGGCCAGAGAGCGCAGCCGTGTCGGTGTGCGCATCGTTGAAAAGGAAAGAGAGCGGATCCCGTCTCCTTCGCCCTCGCCCCCACCTGCTCCTGCCCCTCCTCAGGTCATCCGTGGACCGACGATCGAGAGAGAAGTAATTACTCACTATCGCGATATTGACCATGGTAAGCACTTTGAAAACGTTCGCAAAAAATGCCATGATCCAAACATCTAACTTGAGCCAGGTGTCACTCGGGTCCCCAGCCCTCCCCCTCCTCCCCGCCCCGCACCTCGACCCATGACCCGGACCGAAGACCGGGAGCTGGACATCGACATCACGACCTCCCGCAGCAGGACCGACATCGACATCCACCGATCAACAAGCCGCCACCGCTCGCCCAGCAGAGAGCGCCGGTCACCCGCCTTCAAGGACAGCAGAGACCTTGTCGTGAGCACCGACCGCCTGCATATTGATGACCGCCAGTACTTTGGGTCCCGTCGTAGGGCTCATTCTGCAGCTGCCCGCACCCCCGTTGAGGAGGAGGCTGAGTACATCACCTCCAAGATTGACTCCCGGGGCAAGATGGGCGAGGCCTGGGGTGGTGCCACAAAGGACTGGACCATCGTGGATGTGCCCCCCGGAACTGAGCGTGTGCAGATGGACGGCGTCGGGGGTGGTGGTGCCGAAGTGACCTGGCAGCGCTACAACGGAGTGAGGCGAGCCAAGTTCGTTCCTGAACGAGACGCCGCTCCGACTCCCGTCCCCGCTCCGGCTCCCGCCTTGCCCTCACCTAGAGAGTCTCGTGACCGTCTCAGTGTCCAGGTTTATGACCGCGAGACTGAGATTGACATCGAGAAGACAAAGGAGCGCCGTGCGCCTCCCAAGAAGCGCAATGAGATGTGGACCGAGATTACCAAGGATCTCGTCATTCGGGACGCCATCATCGAACTAGGCTACGACTTTGAGGAGACGGAATACTTCTTTTATATTATGCAATATCTGAAATACGTAAGGCTTGTCTTTCGCATGCTTCACGGTTCTCGCTAACCATCCGCAGGACGATGTTTTGGAGCTGGTCAAGGTCTCGGATGAGATTCGTCAATTCCGCAAGCACCGTGTCCGCGAGATCGAGTACGAAAAGGAGTGGCGCGACGACTGGGATCGCCGCCACGGACATCACCACCACCACCGCCTGCCCAGCAAATACGACGATGAGCGGGTCTACGAGCGCGAGGTTGTCTACGACAGCGCGAGAGAACGTCCCAGACGGTGGTAAGCGTTGTAGCTCATGATGATTTACGGATATATAAATGCGGTCGCCCTGGCACCATCCAAAGGTGTGAGATCAGGGGGCGGTAAGGCGCTCTACAACGGATTCGGACTACAGAACATGTCATTTCGGTATGGGATGTACTGGCATTAGAGAACGGATCTGCCTCTGGGGGCTGTGTGTCTTCTTTTCTCATTATTACCCATTTACTGGCTTTTCTGCCCGGCACATGTGTAACGATTTACGAATACTACATAGCGGCGGAGAACAGGGCGGAGTTAGATTGTATTAGGATCAATAACGACTTATGACACAACCACTTGTTTGCCTATTTGCGACTCGAAATGATTGATCCAATTGTAAAACATGACATCGGTTACTGCCGTAGACAAGAGAAACACTTGTCAGTTTGGAAGTGTGCATGATGCCTCGAGGGCAACTCAAACTGGGCCGGCTTCGGAAGTATGAAATGGAGATTGGACAGCTATTCGAGAAGACTCGCTCACGCATGTCGGATGGCTGCAACAGCTTCAGTTCCTGGCGATGTATATGGCAGTATATTGTCCGCGGACGATTTTCAGATACCCGACACACTGATGATGTTGTCTTCAGTTTAAAGGTAAGGAAACGAAAGAAGTCCGGCACTTAGTAGTAATATGTGAGAAACCAACAGCTGTCCCCATCCCGTAGAGAATACAAGCAGTACCGAGCTCGAGGAAATGGTACTTCCCACCTAAGGTGAAGTAAGTAGGAAGGTAGCTCATTCCTTCTGTACCCATCCGCTCCTTCCACATACACATCTCACACGAGGCGCCTTCCTTCCTTTCTTCCGCCGGCCACCGTCCTTCTTATCAAGCCCCGCGCCTCGTTGCCGTCAACCAAGCCTGGTGAAGGGCCAAGTGGCCCAGAGGTATAACGCTCTCGATCGTTAGTTTGAACTTGGTATGGAACCTGATATGATATAGTTGGTTTCGTAAGGTCGACGGGTTCGAAACCCGCGCCTGAGCTTTTTGCTCGCTCTTCCTTTGCGCCTCCACTGTCCCGCTTCTTGTTTCCATCTCCACTGCCTGGCAAGAGGTCCTTCGCTATAGACGAGGTCGTTTCAGGACTTGATATCAGACCACTGTAGTGCCTAGGCCAGTATTTCTCTGCATCCCAGCCTCCAGGATCCTAAACATCATGTCACGTCGTCTTCGCCACGTCATAAAGAAACCTCACATACTCGACCATAAACCAAGAACGGCAGTGGGAATTTTTCATCATCTCGATCTCAGCGCTTAAAGACATCCAGCTTTTCCCAACCCTCACCCTAGACCTCCTTCAAAGCCTAGACCTCTCCTTCAAAGCCTAGACCTCTCCTTCAAAGCCTAGACCTCTCCTTCAAAGCCTAGACCTCTCCTTCAAAGAAACATTACAAACTTTTTGTGTGATCTTATTTTCATTCCTTCAGTTAAACAGGCAAACAGTAGAAGCAAGTGGTCGTTGTATATCTTTCCCCCCCTAAAAGTCCATCATAGCTGGAAGTGGTGTCGTCGCATCGGTGGGTATGAACCCGAAGAAACAAACGGCCGACAAGAGAGTGGCGGCTTCAAACGCGAAGGCCTCGTCGAATAAAAGGCGATGGTGGAACGCCGCTAGAGGAGCACAGCCGTTGAACCGGTGATGGTCTCCGTAGGTATGTCCGCTCGACAGACCTCACTTGCGAGCGCGACCGCGCTTAGGCTTGTCCTCGGCGGCAGGGGCGGGTGCAGCAGCAGCCTTCTTGCGGCCCTTAGGAGCGGCCTTCTTCGGCGCAGGCTTCTCCTCCTCCGATTCTGACTCAGGGGTAGCCTCGGGTTCGGCCTCGGACACTTCCTCCTCAGACTCCTCGACCTTGGCCTTCTTCGCCGCCGCCTTCCTGGGAGCAGCCTTTTTCGCAGCGGCGCCGCGCTTAGCAACAGGTTTCTCTTCTTCTTCCTCAGACTCCTCCTTCACGGCGGACTTCCTGGCGCCGCGCTTGGCGGCAGGTTTCTTCGGGGCCTCTTCCTCCTCCTCAGACTCCTCCTTGACGGCAGATTTGCGGGCGCCGCGCTTGGCCGGAGCTTTCTTAGGCTTCTCCTCTTCCTCCTCCTCTTCAGCGGCAGCTGCCTTGGCAGCAGCAGCGGCCTTTCCACGCTTGGCCGGGGCCTTCTTAGGCTTCTCGTCTTCATCCTCAGGGTCGGCCTTGACAGCGGCCTTCTTAGCACGCTTCTTCGGCTTCTCCTCTTCGTCCTCATCGGCGACGGCGCCTGCCGACTTGCGACCGCGCTTCTTGCCGTTGGTGGCGGCAGGGGCAGGGGCATCGTCCTTGGCCTCGTCGCCCTCCTGTAAGAATGTGAGTAAGTGCAACTTCATGTGTGCGTGGCTGGGAGGCTGAGGTATACCTCGTCATCGTCCCAGTCCTTGGGCTTCTTGCCACGGATGCCGCGCTGGCCGGGCTTGTTCATCCAAGGGTCACCGTTGAAGTCCTCAACAGAGATGTGGCCCTGCTTAATGGCGTCACGGATCTTCTGCTGCAGGTCAGAGTGCTCGCTGGGGAACAGTTAGCCGTGCGTTCATCATTTGATGGCATCTCATTAAATAGAGCTACAGCATGGCATATGGACTTACTTCATCTCGTCATAGCCGTCGACTGCGTCAAAGTCGTATCCGCCACCCTTCTCGACAATATCGCGAAGGTGTGAGATCTGCTCGCCGGACACGCAGCCCCTGTGCGATGAGCTGTTAGATAGAATTCCGCAACACAAAAACCATGCTGGACATGGCGAATAGATGCTGAGGACGAAGGATCTTGAGCCGACTTACCAGTGCTTCCACCGCCAGGAACCATGGCCCATGATTTCAGTCCAGGTGCCGAACCGCAGCGAGCCCTTCAAGCACTTTTGGGCCTCCTTCTTGCAGACGCCATCCTGACATCCAGCGCGATTGTTAGGCGACACCTCTGCAATGAAAAGAAAAATAGTTAGCAGGTACTGTATGCGATGCGCCGAAGAAGAGAAGGGGGGAAAAGGGCAGTAATTGGTTGGTAAATGATGACAGAGCTTCTCCAGAGGCTGAGTGAGGCTCTCATGACGTAAGGTTCAGGTAGCTTGACGCGTCCACTCTTCCGACGCGACCGCTGCGCCCGTCGCCCGCCATGCGCAAAAAAGGGACTTTTTTCGTCACTGCGACGGATGACAGGAAACAATGGACCTACCAATGCGATAATCAGGCATCTTGAATACTTGGGACTCTGGTCGTTCTATAGATATGGAAGATGATGCTTTGGGGTGATTTGAAAAATATAAAGGGGGGAGTTTGAGAGAGAGAAAATCAGGGTTGGGAAGAAAAAGAAACGAGAGGGAGGGAAATGAAGGAGAGAAGGAAGCTCGGGGAAGGCAAGCTGTGCAGCACTGTCTATCTACAATGGAAAGCTGGCAGGAAAGGGGGGTCGGGTGCGTTCTCGTCGTCGGTTTAAGGTGCAAACTCCAGCGCGTTCAGGTACCGTCTGCCCTGACTTTAGGCAGGCAGGTGCCCCAAACTCCCGGGAGCTCCAGCGGTCGAGGGGGCCCCGGCGCGGCAGCCTAACACTCGCCAGGCAGCCAGCGGGACATGAGAGGCACAGCGGCTCGGCCGATCGAACCCCCCTGGGTCAAGTATCCTCGACACGTGGTGGACGATGGGAGGGAGGAATGCGAGCGAACCGTCTCATCTTCGAAACAAACAAAAGACACGTCAGACGCCCTTCCTTTGACAGATAAATAGACAATGGTCGAGATCGCGTTAGAATCGTACCAAGTGTGCATATGTAGGTGGACAAAGAATACTTGAATATTGCCCTTCTTTTGCGTCGAATACCATACATCTTTTGCATAAACCACCAACACCAAATCTCCATGGTAGTCTCCGTCCTGGCTCTCTTATCAAATCCGATGTCTACCTCCGATCCCAATACATCATAAACATGCAATCTCCTCCAAAACACCAAACTACAAGAATGGACACCAGCCAATATACATGGCAGCCAGGTTCCTGGGATCGACCGCCTGCTTAATCAACTCCTCCACTTGTCCCTCGACTCCCAGCGGGATGGGATCTGGACCCATCAGGCCCCTGACCTTCCGCTTGATACTGTCGACGACGAGCTGCGGCTGCATCCGCGGCGCGCCATCCGATCTGCGACTCGTCTTCTTCTCCTTTTGCAGATCCAAGGTGGGGTCGTAGATGAAAGCCTCGAGAATCGTCATCAGCGTCTCCTCCTGTTGCCGCAGAATACCCAGCGTCAGCTCGCTGCAGTGACGGAAGGGTCCCTCGTATCCGTAGATACCCATGGCTGCAACCATGTTGTGCGTCAGACGGAACGGCACCCGCTCCGGCTGTGCGAACGTCAGTCCTTTGTCGAACAAACAGTTGAAGTCGACGTGAAAGATGCCGCCGTTGTCACGCTCCAGAAGAACGTTCTCGCCATGGCGATCGCCGAGTCCGAGAATGGTGCCAACCATCGACATGACTGCGCAAGAGCGGGTGTACTTGAGCCGAGCCGAGAACCAAGTTGAAGGATGAGGGAACCGCTGCACGAACCAGTACTGCAGCACTGGCGGGAACGTCCCCAACACGCCCTCGGTAAAGATCTTGATGTTGTTCGGCCCCGTCACAGCCTCTGACATCATCCGCTTGATCTGGTTGTAGTCGGGATGGACAGATCGAGCCTTGTACTGGTCTAAAAGGATCTCTCGGAGAGTCTTAAGTCCGTCGACCCATTCAATGATACCGCACTCTTCGTTGAGAGGCACGACAGCATACGTCTTGATGTACAGTTGACGCCTACTAGCCTCGGGATCACGTTTGAGTGACCGATTAATCATCCCGTTGAACTCCATTAGACGCTGATCGGTTCGTAAATCGTCCTTCGGTTTGATCATGAGCATGTAGTTTTTGCCATCCGTTCCGCGACATGTTAGCCGCCTCGGTTTAGCCAGCGATCCTAGAACCAGGACTTCATCTAGGAAGGAGTCGATGGTGATGACATCCTGAGAGAACGCCTTGTGCTTCTTGACATTATCCGTCAGCGTCGGCAATGTAGCTGTCAGGCATGACTCGATGGGGACCACCAATGGGCAAGGCGTGCACTTGTGGTTGAAGTTGAGGTCTCGTGTGATGCTCGCCACCGTAGTTCTGTTGCTCTGGAAGTCTCCGTTATTGCAGGCCAGTAGAAGCTGCTCTGCGAGTTTCTCGCCCATTCTCAGTAGCTGCTTGAGGTCATAGCTGCTTCCTTCCACCTTCTTAGAAATACCCTTCAGTGCCTGCAAGATATGTTGACCTCGCACTCTTCGCTCCGAGGCTTGTCTCGTGGTCATGATACCAAATAGGCCCCAGAGTGCTTGTCGGGGGTGTGACTCCACAACCTTGGTGACAATGCGTGTCAGGCGTTCAAACACAGCTTGGTTCTGATGGGCAATCCTGGCGACGATCTGTGGGAGAGCCGTGTAAAATATGTAGGCCGGAAGGCGAGCGATGTATTTATCGAGGAAGGCATGAAGGAGATTGAGCTGCTCCGTCCGCCTCCTATGGAGCTCGCGGGACAACGAGACCTTGCCTTCGGGAGCCTTGTCCACTTGTGCTCCAAGTTCGAGCCAGAGTGTCAGAATTCTCGGCAGTGTCTGGTAGAGATATTTGGTGCCGTAGTTGAGTGAACGGAGATAGTTTTCAATGACCAGTCTGGCGATTTCGCCTTGAACAAAGGCGTCGCTTTGCTCGTCTGGCTTAAGAGGCTTCTCTGTCTCCAGGAGCTTTTTGTAGTAACGTCCTAGATAGTAATGGCCCTTCTCCCACGATGAGTTTGTCTTGGGAGGCTGCTGATATTTTACACGCAGAGCGCTATTGTTCGTTTGCCCTGCCGCGTCCAACCACTTGGCAAGCATAAGCTGTGCCCTGGCTGTCAAAAGCCTCTGCTGCGAGTCTAGACCCCGAGCGGAAGAGGTGCTGTTAGTTTGTGTCATGAAGTTGTTTGATTCGATGGCGCCCTGAAGAACCTGAATCGCCTTGCGAGTGTGACCGTCTTTCCAAAGCAGTCGGGCATTCTCGATGACGGCGGCATTATCTCCTAGTTGGGAAGCATGGAGAACCGCATTAAACGATTGGTGCATGGAATTCGCTTTTCTAGCCAGACGCGCACTGGAAAGCCACAACGAAGAGATGTCTAAGTCGTTGAACTTGGGTCTGCTTATGGTTAGACAAAGCTCGTTGATGGGCATCGAGTAGACATACCGTGAGAGCTCCATTGCTGCTCTGCGAATTCCCAAGAGGTATTGCTTGTCGTTGACGTATGCACCTAGAACTTCCAATCGCCGATTGAGCATGGTCAAAACGTCTTGGTGGGCATTATCGTTCCCTTCTGGCATCCCAGCAATGATTTCCAGGTCTGTCAGCACGTGGCATCGAAGCCTCAAATCATGGCAGGCTTGTAGAGACGATGTCGCGGAATAGGTCATCGCCGAGGCAATCTTTTCCCTCATGCTCTGCAACATTTGAGGGAGTGCGACTTCCTCAGCTCCCGCTTGCCTCAGAGCGTTGAATATCTGGCCAACGCTCACGTTAAAGTCTTCCAAAGAGCTGCCATGAAAACGGCCCGTGTACTTGGAGAGAGTGTCCCATCTACGGGTCGCCCAGGCTGCCTCGACTGCATACGGAACAATCCTGTTTTCCATCGACGGTTCCGTATGCATGCCTTCGACATAGTTGAGCAGAACATCTGCATCTGTTAGCCCCATCTTCTCGAGAGCGTACCGTACGATACTCACCATGTTGTCCAGATTGTTTCAGACAGTTTAGCAAGTCAACCTGTACGTCAATGTTGTTGGGTTCTTCTGCCAACTTGATCTCATACCACGTCTGAGCCGCCGTATATCTGCCCGCTTTCTTGTGACTGAGAATTTGTTGGTTGATATCGAGAACGTGGAGGTGAGCCGAGATACCCTCCAACCCATCAGGCTCGTCAATCTGGGTGTAGATATCCTGCAATTGCTCGAGGAGCAGGGTTCTCTGTTGTGGGTCGCTCTTCTCGACCTCCATTTGTTGGGCGTGTTGCTCGAGGTGGAACAGAGCCCGTGGATATTCTCGGCAGTCCATAGCTCGCTGGGAAATTAGCACTGGCGGGATTGTATTAAGCAAGTCGTCAACCCTTGCTATGGCCGGAAGGTCGCTGTCTTGTTTGCGCCTAGCATTCTTCTCCTGCAACCACCTGCTTGCATAATCAAGGACTCGGAAAACGGCCTGTTGTCTAGTTAGCAAAATCATCACACAGGCTTGTGAATGCTGCCTGCTCACTTCACAGAAAAGCTTCATGTCCTCCCTCTCCGCGTAGGGAGCATCTTCGGCAGGCTGGTGCTGGAGGATGCCAACCAGTTCGCCAATGACATTGTCACGATCCTTCCGTGTGCTTCTGTTGCCAATGATGACATGGAGAACCAAATATGGAAGCAGAAACTCTGCTACCGCGAGATCCTTGACCCTAATAGTACGGCCCAGCGGCTCGAAAATGAGATCTGCATAACCATTCTGTCCTCTGCGCAAAAGGTCCATGCTGAAGGAACGCATCCAATTCCCATAGGGCTTCCCCGGGCGGAAAATGGGATACTCTGCAGGCGCAGGATTGACCGGTGTTAAGAGATATCTGGAGGTTAAAAATGGGGTCAGAGTCTCCCGGATGCCTTCAGGTAGAGCCAGCCATTTCCTGTAGATCAGATCGCCGTTTCTCTTTCCAGTGCATTTAAAGGCACAGGCTGCCTTAATATCCACTCTGTCCAGGAGTTCTTGCATGGCGAAGGCCAAGAAGCCTTGGAGCTTTGTGTCCGTCGTGGAAAGGAAGGCCTCGACCAGGATTTGCTCCAGTATGAAGAGTACAAAGTCTGTCGTCTCGTCTGCGATCTCGAAATTATTCAACAAGACCATTGATTTCTGCTCTCTGACGGCCTCCACTCTATTGGAGTCGAGACAGCCGACCAGACCGATGCATTGAGTACACAGACTGGCGATTTCAAGCTGCAGAGCGCTGTACTTTGATGCGCAATCAAGCAAGGCGCGGAGCAGAGTCGACACCACGGGGTCCGGCTGCTGACCAATCGCGGACGTCTGGAGAAAACCGCCATCCTGTTTGAGGTATGCTACGAGCTCTTTGAGAGCTTGAAGCACAACGCCTGAGTTCTCGTGGGAGACTCGGGCTGCAAAGATGGCAAACGCTGTCCTGCTTTCGATTGGTTGATCTTGACGCACTTTTTGAAGCTGAGCTTCGAGTTCAGCCAGTTCAGAGATATGTGCTAATGATGGCAGCTTCCAGATGTACATCTCGATTACTGCGCTGAAGTGCTTGAGAAGGGTGGAAATCAAATCTTTGGCCTTGATGCGTGATTTGTCGTCGAACAGAGGCCAATAATGGTTGATAATGAAGAAAGTCGTTTCCACCAAGACTTCAACATCTTCCTCCTCAAGGTAGGTGAGAAGAACCGTCCAGCAGGAAAACGCTGCCTCTCTGAGTTCGTCTTGAGCGAGGGCCGACAGAAGACACGCAGCAATCTACAAAGATCAGTAAAAGCAACCAGTCGGACGATCGCATCAACTAACCTGTGGCCGAGCAATACGAACGTAGGATTGGCAAAGTTTGATCGTCTCCTCCAATGCTCGAATGCAACGGATCTGTTCCTCAGAGGGCGGGCATAGCATATGAAAGTCGTTGATGACGTCCGCCAGACGAGCCATAAGACCGAGAATGTACGACTGGAGGAAACGCCCGATGAGATTGCCCTTCTTGGGCTTCTCCTTATTCGCGGCCATGATCAAGGTGCACATTGTGGCAATGGCATTGACAATCTTGCGACTAGTTAGTAGGAATACGGAATTTGCACACCATAACAACTCACATGGGCCTTGCGGGCCTCGTCTGCTTCAGCCGCGGCTTTGAGTAGCTCGAGAACGACCAGAACAAGTTCGGCTTGTATCACCTCGGCCAGCGTGCTGTCAGCGAGAGTTGGCGCAAACTCGACAAGCCTCGCCATGGCGAATTGCGCCACGTTCGGCACGTCTTGCATCAGTAGCAATGCAAGGACCGGACCAATGTTGTTAGAGTCCATCATCGGAAACCCAATGTCCTTTTCCCCACGAGCCTCGGCAATCTTTTGGATCACGTCCCTCTTCTTCTTCAAAACCAGCCATGGTAGAGCATGTGATTGGATGAGAAGAAGAAACTCATTCACGGAGATTTGCAAGATTTCGGCCATCGAACGACTTATTTGCGGTCGTGCCACCATATCTTTGACGGCGAAGTAGGCCAGATTTCTCCAGAAAGGCTCAAACAAGCGGCGTGGTGCTACATTCCGGGCAGCAGCCAAGTTATTTATCTGGATGCGTTAGTCAGGGTGACTCGAAGATAGCATCAGAAACATACCTCATTGAAGGCACAGGAAGATATCAGACTGTTGCTGCTCCCGAGATATTCAAGTAATTGGTGTAAAACTATGTTTAGTTCGTCTCCGTTGACCACTCTGAGTGATGTCAATATCACAGCCAAAAGAGTAGGATGTTGTCAGTGTTGCCTACCGTCCCAGCTGGCTCCATGCCATTACCCCAGTTTCGTGGAAGATGATTGCATCCTTTTCCGATGCGGCTTTGAGAAGACCAAGCGCGTTCTTGCGATTTCGGTGGACTACACTGGTATCTATCGTGCTAGAGGATGGCTCCTTCAAGAAGAGAGCCAAAGCTCGCCTGTCCACCAAAATTAGCCATGCAAGATGACCAAGATGGGGAAACATACCCTGAAGCGATGCGTATTTCTCTGATAGAGCTATGCAACCCTTGCAAACACCACTGCCCCAACGGAGAAGTCTCGAGGTCAAACAGCTCAGCCTCATCTGTATGATTTATGATTCGTCTGAGGGCGATCATTGCCACCACTCTTGGCCTTCTAGAGTCCTTGAAAGAAGGCAGGCTAATAAGTTTGGTGAATATCGATTGTGCCTCTCTTTTCGTTTCTGCGTCAATAGGTTCGGGCCTCTTTGGACCTTCCTCTTTGTGGTCGCATAAGTCACAGAGGATCTTTCCATCCTTTGCCGGGAATGAGGTGCCCGTTTGAGAGATCGCGTCTGCGGCGCAACAAGTGCGGGAGATCAGATCAATGGCAAGGCATTGGTCCTTAACGTTGATGTTTGGATAGGCGTTTCTATAGAGGTCAGCTTCATCAAGGGAACTGGGGAAACACGACAACTTACAAAAACTTGTGTTCCAAGTTGCCGAAATCGTCCACAACCCCAAGAACTTCGTCGATGAGTGCTGTCAGTTCCACGAGCTCGTTGTCCTCGGTCACGACTTTCCGCCGCTTGATCGCAGGCTCATTGTTCTCTTCGGCGCTTTCTGCGGCACTTTCTGCGATGCCAAGACGTTCGACGAGAGTACTTAATTCAGAGTCAATGAAGCAAGCTGGTTGGGTTCCAGCGTCTAGCTTTGTGGGTGGACTCGGTGCTGTTGCTTGTTTAAGGACACTAATAGAACGCTGTACATGTCAGTGTTAAATCCGAGAGTGTAGAGCATCAACGTACTGAGAAGTCATTTGGTTCCCCTAATACGGGTACCTCAATACACAGCAGCTCGAGCGGCCACACAATCTGGGGCGCTGCCAGTCTCCCCATCTCTCGGTCTACTAGCGCCACTTGGGCGAGTCTCAGAAGCGCTTTACAGAGTGCTTTCCTCCCAGCTTGACTCGATTCATCTAGGCCCGCAATGTCATCCGGCCGTGCTCCAAGCTCAGCACACAGCATTGCCAGAGAAGTGTACACTTTCTGGGAAAGCAAGCCTTTCTTGCCTGTGGGTGGCTCGTCTGGGAGCAAACCAAGGGAGACGTTGAGCAAATCAGCTATTGCGCTTGGCGCAACGGGCTGCCATTTGGCTTGCACAGCACGTAGGGGAAGCAACGAGTCGAGCAACCATGGCCTCAGCTCGACAAAAGGCGCGCGAGACACAAGACTAGAGTTTCTAGCAATGGAAGTATGTGCGAGTGTTGATATTAGAGCTGCTGCTTGACGCACGGCTTGGGACACGTGCGGGACAGAATACGTAGTCTGTTGTACGAAGAGCATGCCAGGCTTTCCAAGGAGCAGCTCGAGTGTACTGGCAGGAGGAAGCTTCATGTCTATATTCGCATCCTTCCCGGGGACAGTAGGCACCGTATCTTGTAAGCGAGAAAGCAGGCCTACAAAAGTCAGTCATCCTGGTCTGGCGACACATCCTAATGGGTAACTCACTATTGCTTGTTTCTCGCAGGTAGAGCAACATAGACGATAGCAGCGTTCCCATTGACCCGACTCCGCTAGTCACCAAGATGACGAACCGAAAGAAATCCCCGATTGGAGTCGTGAGGTCAAGGCAGCGAGCATGGCCGAGCAGCTGCAAGACCTTGGGGAAGACCCAGACCCAAAGTGGCTCCTCCCCGCGGAATACGAACTGTTTTCCGTCCGTGGTATAGTTCATGACAATCGGTGTCTCCTCGATTGTGACTTTCAGGAAGTTGATTGCCTTCAGTGCCTCGTTCCGTATGACCTGCTTGTCGGCGAAGGGATCGTCGAGCTTTGTTCCATCCAGCACGACGCGGCAGTAGACGTATATGAGCATATGATTGTGCTCCGTTCGTTCGTCGGGGGTTCGCAGCAGCTCGGGGTTGTTTTTGACCCGCTCGATGACCGCAGACAGGCTTCTCAGCTCGGTATTCTCGTCAGATCGTGCGGACTTTGTCGAAGCAGGGAGGTTTTCTACGAGCTGGGCGGCTAACGTGGAGGGAGGCGGCGCATTGGCAACTGCGCCAGCAGGTTTGCCGTACAGCTGTTCAGCCGCCATGGTCTCGTCGGCATCGTCTCTTGGCTTGAGGTAAGCTTGGAGGCGAGAGACTGAGGGCGGCGAGGAGGGTGTCCGCTGGAGAAGCTCACGGCGCTCGCTGCGAAAAAAGCGACACAAACGACTGCGACATCGTCAAGCTCAAGGCACCTAGCCCACCCCCGCCGGCGCGTCGAGCGCGGCGCACTGTACGCGGGGTCACGTGCTGTTTAACCCCGGTCATCGTTATGTAAGATTGAACGGTCCGAGCTTCATGGACTTCCCAACCCGGAAATATCTCCAATTCAAGATTGGTGGAGCTGCGGTTCGCCTCAGGTTGACCGTCAATTCAACTCTCACCGGAGGGTTCTGAATGATGGCGTCAGCTTCGTTGTGCCCGCATTTCCCCGGGAACTTTGGTTACTTCTTATCTATCTGTAATATGAATATCGCTTGATTGGTAATCCTGGAGCGTTCTTGCAGAGTTGCGAGCGACTACCCCGGCCTGTCTTAATCATCTGATTCTCGCACGCCCTTGCAAGTGCAAATGCAACGTCTTTGGAAACTCGTGCTGACGATATAACCAAAGACCGGCCAGACTCGCGTTTGGGTACAATCTCATCGCTCCTCGTACAAATCGCTTGCGCCTGGTCATATCGACTGGCATTACTTCAACATCTAGGAATTGGAGAGATCCTCACATACGATGATCGGTCTCAAAGAGGCAATGCCTGCCCAGGCTCTGTTGGTTCAGGACGCCCCGAGCCAGCCCGCGTCAGCCATTGAGATGCAGTCTCTCAAGCCTTCAAAGAGCAAGAGCAGTCAGAGAAAGTCTCTGGACCAGCAAAATATCATCCATACCCGCCCCTCGGCAGACGCCGAAAACACAATGGGCAACCCCTCTCGAAATGTGTCCAAGGCGAAAGGCGTCACCGTCATCATCACCCTCGCAGGCGTTAACTTCCTCAACACGATGGGATCAGGCATCCTCATCGCGGCCCTCCCACGGATCGCCGCCGACGTGGGCCTCGCTG
The DNA here is from genome assembly GCA_014705045.1 of Colletotrichum theobromicola. Lineage (NCBI taxonomy): Eukaryota > Fungi > Ascomycota > Sordariomycetes > Glomerellales > Glomerellaceae > Colletotrichum > Colletotrichum theobromicola. The sequence continues at coordinate 24,231 of JABGLZ010000272.1, read as the reverse complement.
ATGGTCTCTCACTATGGCCAGCCGCGGTCTACTCCCTGGCGGCAGGCTGTCTCCTCCTCATCTTCGGCGCTCTCGCCGACGTCGTCGGAGCGAAACGGATGTGGCTGACGGGCAGCTTCCTCTACGCCGTCTTCACCGTAGCCGTCGGCCTGGCCAGGACCGGCATCCAGCTCATTCTCTTCCGCACGGTGCTGGGAATCTCAATCTCAATGTGCCTCCCGACCGCCATGAGTTTCATCACGAGTACGTTTCCTAAGGGAAACTGGCGCAACGTCGCCTTCTCCATGAACGGCATCGGGTTCCCCCTAGGCTACGCTCTCGGCCTGGTCGTCGGTGGTATTGTCGCGGACACCATCGGGTGGCGGTGGGGGTACTTCATAATGGCCATGATCAATGTCTGCCTCTCGACCGCGGCAATCTGGTCCCTCCCGTCTGTGCATCAGCAGTCTGAGAAGACGTGGAATCGCCGACTCGCTGAGGACATTGACTGGATCGGGGCCGTCATCGTGAGCGTTGCGTTGGGTCTGCTGCTATATGTTCTGGCGATGACTACCTCGTCTTACACAAAGCTCAATGACGCCTCCAACATTGCTCTTTTGGTTGTAGCTGTAGTTCTGCTAGTTGCTTTCCCGTTTTGGATGGATTTTCAAGTCAAAAAGAACCGACCGGCGCTCATTCCGAACCGATTATGGCGGAATGCAGCCTTCACATCCATCTGCGTAAGTCAACTTTTCCGACGAAATCCTCATATTTGCATCTCACACCAAACAGGTTTCCATCTTCCTCAGCTGGGCGGCACTGAATTCAATTCAGTACTTCATCATGTTGTTGTGGGTCAAAGACAGGCCTCGAAGCAACAGACCCCAAGGCTAAACCGGCATTCTAGTTTCCAAGAAGTCCAGCACGTATCCGCACTTCAGAGCTCCCTCCGCTTCCTCCCACACATCATCACGGGCACAGTCGTGAACATGGCGTGCGCATACCTCGTCTCCAGAGTCAAAGTTCAATCCCTAGCCGGCATCTCCGCCCTCATCACCGTCGCTGCGCCTCTCGCGATGGCCACGGTCAAGATCGATGGCTACTACTGGTACGCGCCCTTCTGGGCCCTCGCCCTGTCGCCAGTCAGCGCAGACGGTACACTTGCTCCCTCTTTTGAATCCTTCGCTCTATAATAAGAAACCGCAAGACTGACAACGACTAACAACAATAGCCTTATTCACCGTCTCGAACCTCATCATCTCCGACGCCTTCCCGGCAGAGCTCCAATCCCTCGCCGGCGGCGTCTTCGCCGAGGTCGGCCAGATTGGCAACGCGGTGGGCCTGGCCGTGACGGCGGCCATCGCGTCCTCCGTGACGGAGCACTCGGCCGCCGCCGACGGCAGGGAGGCGCGCATGGCGGGCTACCGCGCCGGGTTCTGGGCCATCTTCGCGGCGACGGTGGCGGTCGTCGTCATTGCGTTCTGGGGCCTGAGGAAGGGCGGCACGGTTGGCAAGAAGGACGACTAAAGCGTTTGAAGGGGGGTGGAGAGTAAAGCTGTTGGTGCTAGGGCTGAGACTGCATATCGTCTTAGCTCTTAGCTAGCAGGTAGGAGTTGGCGGGTTTTTGTTTGCTTGAGCCGCCGCTGCCGCCTTGTTTAGTGGTATGCCGTCTGGGTGGGATTGGATTGAACGTGCAACCGTGACTATTACTTGCAGATCGAGATGTCGGGATAGGATCCTAAGCCAAGCTTGGTGGCGGATCTGGTCTGCTATTGCTGTTCAATGGAATGTTCAGCCACAGCTATGCAAGCTCGAATTACGTCGACAACCACAGCTACTTCTGCGAGCGTAGTATAAAGAAGCTTAAGCTCGTTTCGTCCACATGGGCCAAATGACGCACTTTGCTCGGGACTAGCACCCGCCGTTTCAGTCTGATCTCTACTCAGAGGCAGGGTTCGCCTATCGAGCAGCCGCAGATATTCGGACGAAAAAAAAAAGAGGGCAGGTCGGAGCAGTGTCCGAGCTTGTGAGTTGTCTCAAGCTAGGGAGGGACTCATGGGCCAGCCGCCAGAGCCTCCCTGCCCAAACAAGGTAGCAGGCAAGCAAGCGGTCTCTGACTGTCTTCTTATCGTTGTCTGTCAATATGTCATGTTGCATGTTGACATGTCGCAGCCTTCGCGAACCCATGGAGAGGGAGGAGGGGCTCTGGGATATTTTGATGGAGCTTCGTGCGGATGATGGGTGCCGAGTATGGAGAAGTTGACGACATGCTGACACTACCGCGACCGGGAGCCCGGTTGAGCTGCGGGACGTCGTTGTCTGTCATTATGGAGATGCAGGACCACGAAACAACGGGACTTTGACTGCAATCACAGAAACCCTCAAGGCCTTGCAATGCGAATCCTCCAGCTGTTATCAAGATGAGAAGTCGTGGAAGTCTTTGTCATAGAAGTACGCCCCCACTTTCCAGGAAACGGCATACAGATCGATCGCCCCTCCAGCGGCTGTTGTCCAGCAAACCTTGGCAGCGCCGATCTGGATTGTATTCATTCTGGCGGTTCACAGAAAACCAAACCTAAAATGGGTAGGGAGAGAGACGAACAAACTGCAACGACACGGCTGGTCGATGATCAGTTGGAGAAATCCTCCGCGCTGCATGTGCCGAACAAGCCCAGCCCCAGGCCCTGGGCCTTTTTGGGGATAACGAGGTGTGTGAGGCTTGGGTCTTGTGAGGGGATGTGCGTTGGTCTTGTGCTCGTGTGCGCGTGTGCCACATCCGGGGCCGAGCCAAGCCACCTTTTTTTTTTATCTTTCATGATAGCATCCGCCCGAGGAATAATGATACCACGCTGCGGTGGTATTTTGGCGATATGTATATGTGTCTAGCTCAACGTTCTGCTGTGGCTGCGAATGTGATGCGTCCTCAACTATGTTTGAAGCACCTTGCAGTGAGCAGTGAGTGCAGTGCAGTACGGTTCCGGAGTTTTGCCCTGCACGGCAGCATCATATCGAATCCACCGTCCGGGGATAACCTGAAGCTGGACACTGTGACCAAATGGCAGCGACAGCAAAGATGCACATCACATAGAACGCGACGGGAAAGTCGATCCCTCGGAAAATGAGAGGCAGGAGAAGCAGGTTTTTTGGGATTGCCGGTGTACTATGTAGGGCTGGGCCGGGGAGGATTGTTCGTCATAGTGGATAGGGGGTTCACACATCGCTCCAGTTGGGCCATCTTGGCTCAGACCTCACACAGCAATACATACAATGCATCATGTATGTCTCTTGCTAAGAAGTATCGATGAAGGTAGAAGGTTAGAGCTGTCCGGCCCGCGGTTGGGTTTGAGACGCGTGGTTTCCCGTCATCCGTACTCCAACATGTTGCTGCGAGAAAAGAGCAAGTTCGTCCAGGTTGGTTGCATGGCGCCGTGGTGGGGTTTCTTGACTGGGAAATATAAGACGGGGAGGGGGGTTAGCGGGTGTTCCGTATCGTGCCGCGCTGGGCACTGCACAGCACACGCAACAACAAGCACATCGTTCTGGCGCCGTCTCATCACACATTCTGGCATCCACGCTCTCGATGGTGCTTGCTCTTATGTTCAGTTAGTAGCATTGTGGTTACTATTGTCAGTTGGGTATCTCCCACCTCACGTTACATGTCTTCTTTTCCTCGCCTCCGGACCATGTTCCGCTGTAAACGTTTGGTGGCCATCCTCGTCCAAGTCCCCCGATCCCTGTCGTGCCCGCAGATGGCTGGCGGGTGGATTGACCCGAGGTGTAACCCCCCAAGCCATCCCCCAAGCCCTTCCCCCGGCTATCGCTCATCCCCCTCACTGTGGGCAGTCAACAGCGAACCTGGAAAGTGGTTGTCAGAGTTGAGTGTTCTGGAAGGGGAGTGAGTACGAGGTACCTGAGATGGAGATACAAAGCGGTACAAAAGCCGCCGAGACCCATAGAATTGGGGTCCCTTCACAGGCCGCGGCGTTTCCCTGCCAAGACCCCAGAGGCAGCTCAGCACACCCGGCGAGTGGACGAGAGGCCACCAAGAACTGGAAACAAAACAATTCCATGGATGACTTGTGCCCCCGTCTTGTCTTGCCGTGCCGCAGTACGCAGTAAGGTGCTTGCGTTGCTGACCGCCATAACATGAACCACCATGACAGCAACACAGCACTCTGTCCCTCCCGTGTTCCTAATGTTGTGGGTTGTTTTAGTAGGACAGGCGCGCGTGTGAACCAGCCTGTGCGCAACGCCTCACCCAAACGTTATTCCTGGCTGAACAATATGCCGCAAAAGCCTCACTGGGATAATGCTACTACTACTTACTAAATAAGTAAAGGTAGACATGACGGGATGAGGTGTTTTTGACAGCTCTCGGGGGCTTCGGGCGGCGTCGGCGTTGGTGGGGACGGGAACGACAGGTTGCACCTCAGGCGCGCTTCTTCCTTTCAGCGAGGGACAAGACGGCGCTGTGCTAATTAATTCCAGCTGCAGAGCACTTTGGATGGGTGGCCTGGCCTGGACTGGGCTGGGCTGTGCTGAGCGCGGTCAACAAGTCAGTAAAGGTACCTATGTGCCTACCTACTTACTTGCAAGTGGAGCCGCTTCCACGACCGACTTTGAGGTTGACCCCGCGCCTGGCTGACACTTACTATGGTAAGGTAGTCTTGCTTCTTCTTTCCCCCTCTCTTATCATACCTAGGTACCTTGGGTTGTCAAGAGTCAACAACCCGAGCCGCTTTCTATTCGTAGTTCCCTCAAGTACTTGATGTACTATGTATGCAGCAATGGAACATCCAGATGTGAATGCAGCAAGTGCGCCGCAACTCCCCCTCCCCACCTCACCCTCAACCTCGGAATGACATTCATGCTCCCCTCTACTGCTGCCTTCCCGCTGCTGATGGGGATTGGACTCTTTAACGGGCAAGGCTTTGTATGCATCGTACCTGTCGTTCACTCCCACATTCGCCCTTCGCTTCATCATCATCCTCAAGCCCGACCCCGTTCGCGTTGCTGAGTAGAGTAGTCCTCTTCCCGCTGTCTCTCATCCACCTCGTCCTCCACTCGTCCCACGCCCCCCGGAATCCAGAAATGGGGCGCTGCCCATGGCTAAACTGACAGCTTCTCCATCGTCGTCAGCCAATGCTGGGCACCGGCACGTTTGCGCCAGGAACACGACGCCTCCGTGGGCCACTTGGTGCTGGTATCCTCCAGTGCCTCCACCTACTCGGCCTCTCCAGCCTGCACGCTACCTCATCCGCCCCATGCTGATTGCTGATGGCATTGCTGATGCTGATGCTGCTTCCTGTCTCCAGTCTATTGTGCCTTACTTCGCGGTGCCTGCTTCCCGTCTCCTCCCTTATCCGCAGCCCCGGCTCAACCGTCTCCATCGTGGCCAGCAGCTAACATATCAACGCTGCGAACTCAACTGCCAGTCTTTTCCTCTCTTTCCTTGGCCTACTTATTCATCTGGCCCTTTTCATCCTCTACCTCCCTATCCTGATCTAGTATAAGGGGACCTTCCACGCCCGACCTGCATGCCATCCATCCTCTTCTACTTCCCCCTTCCACTGCCTCGACCCCTCACCCCTCCCTCTGCTTCTCAAAGAGGAAAACTGTACATCTGACCTGCATCGTCCTGCCCTGCCAAACCACCACAGAAACATTTCCTCCCAAACCACATCAACCCAGAACCCTGCTTCCGTCCGGCCTTGTCCTCCTGTCGTTGGATTCGCTATTTGTTCTGGTCCCTTCTCACGTGTCCCGCACCTCCATCACACAACCACAGAAGGTCTCGTCCATCCCCCAAATATACTCAAAGATACATACGAGAGCCTCGAAGCTACTGCTGCGCCAAGACGCAAGCTTCCACTCCTACACCGCACACCCCTCCCCCGTCCACGCACACACGCACATTTACGGCGGTACACACCACGCACCAAGAACACCCACCTTTCGGGCAGAGGCATCCCAGTTCCCGCCGGCTCGGACTGAAAGCTTGCAGCCATCGCTATCGCTGGCCTGCTTTATCCGTGGGCGGCGTCCACTTCGCTTTCTGTTCCATCGCTTCGTGCGTGACCGACTTCTTGTTCCTCTCCCCTGACTTCGTGTCTTAGAACTTGGAGTCTTGGAAGGCGTCATCTACGTCCTACACGCTCATTTCCCAGCCTGCTCTGCGACCCTCTCGCCCTCGTTATCTCTTCGCACAGCACACGCACACACCTCAACATCAGACTACCCGCCGCCGCATCTCTGCCCGAGCTGCGCTTCGCCGTTATTGAAGAGAGCCCGGTTCTCCCTCTGCCGCCAGATGGTCGCCATCTTCTCTTCAACCTTTCGCATCCTACCTTCAACTGGCTACACCTGAACTCGTTGAGACCCCGCGCTTCCCAACTTGCAGCATCTCCCACCAAGCGTCTCGTTCGTCAAAATGGCCGCCGCCGTCACTGAACACCCGCGATTCTTCCCCACGCGCACCGACGCGCTGAGTCCCGAGGACTTTGAAACAGCCTCGATCCATTCCGCCGCACCGTCTTACTGTAAGTAGAACACCATCACGAGGTCCAGAGCGGGACGCCGGGAGCCTCTGCACTGGCGGTGGCCCCGGCGGCGCCTGACATGCCCGAGCCTCACCAACTTGACTACCTACACCTGCCCTCCAGCCATGGCATATTTGACATAACCAAAACTTACGATAAGAAAAGTCTCAGACGCGCCTTCCTACCATTCCACTGCGCCCAACCCGGAGCCGATACCCGCATACTCGCCCCCAGCGAACAACGCCGCCGCCAACCCGAACGGCTCCACTCAGTACCCGACGTCTCTACTTCCCGCCGCCCCGGCCCCGACCCGCTCTGGCACCACAACCCCCCAGCCCCGCTCCGGCCTGCCCCCGATCCCGCCCGCGTCAGCCGTCGTTCCGCAGCTCAACAATTTCCGCATCCCAACATGGTCCACCGTGCACTCCAACCCGACCCTCAATAACGTCGCCCGCCGGCGCATGAATCAGGGCGGTGCCGATCCGGTCGCACACCTGCGGCGCTTCATGTCGGAGCGCATGGCGGAGGAAGAGGCAGCACAGCGCGCGAGAGACTTCCGACCGCTCGAGGACCCGTACCTGGTTGGCGAGGAGGCGGCGTCGCGGGCTAGGAGAGAGAGGCTTGCGAGGGAGTCTGGAGACGATATCCTGTGGGACGAGGATCGCCGGTGGAACAGGTTCCTAGGTAAGTCCCGTTGCAGAAGAAGCCGATCGAAGGGGGCAATAGCTGACTCGTTCCTACAGCTCAAATGCAAACCTGGGAAGATCGCGACCGCAGTCCCTGGAGGAATGTGCGTCAGAACGAACAGGGTAACCAGCGCAAGAAGCTGAGCAGGCGCCTCGCGGGACGTCTTTGGTAGACGGACCGTCATGATGTAGTGCGCTTTTTTGATGCCGCATGTGGATATGACTTTTTTTTTCCGAACAAAAAACGAGAGTCCGTCATGCATTGGGACAGGAGTATCTTTTCTGGGTTTTCTTTTGCACATTTTTTACGCTTTCAGTTCATCCATCGGCGTTCTTTAGATAGAGCATTCGAAGAGAACCCGATGATTCCTTCCCTGGGATTGGGGAGACGATTTCATGCCCTTTTTTTCGGGGTTTTTTTTTTGGGAAATATGGGAGGGGTCATGGGTTTCGCCGGGATAGGAATGTTTTCTTTCAACATGGTGCATCGCCTGGGTTAGATGCATCCGAGAGTGAGGCCTCCCCCGCGGATAGACCGTGTGGCTCGGTTCATTTCGTCGTTCATGTGGAGAACGCTGGACCTACTAGGGTTTCTGTTTCGGGATAGGGAAATCTGGGTCAAATTGAACAAACTTGGATGATATGTTCTCGATGATAATGTGGTCTTCGTCGTGAAGTGTGATGACGCCTGTGGTTTCCGAATAGCGATGGTGACACCGACAGTCTGGAAGTCGGGAGTGATCTTGGACGACTGGGTGTAGATGCCTTACCACTTCCAGCCTTGTGTGAACAAGATATGGTCTATCTGGTTTCTGGGTATCTCAAGATAAGGCATGCTCGGCATGCAAGAGCCCCCCATGCTCCCATGGAGGACTCATATTTAAGCACTATAAACGATCTTTCTGCAAGTTGGACTCCAAACATGGTCGTTGGGTGCCATGGTGAGTCAGAATCATCGGCTCGCTCTTCGCTCTTGTTGACACCGGGCCTGATCTGCCATCAGCATCACGATTGTATGCGAGCCGGCTATTTCCGCCCTCGGCCTCGACATCAGCGTTGTTCAAATAGTGCTCAGCCAGCTATTGAATGATAAGTCAAAGACAGAAGCACTGGCTGACGGCGAAGGATGCCTGGATCATATCAAGTCCTCGTGCTGGGATATGACATGACGCGGCGAGGGGCGCGGTGTCACCGGCTTCCTTGTTCTCGGGGATTTTCGACGGAATATTTCAACTCGCTGTCGCTTTCTTTTCCCTTGATTGCTTGAAAACCCTGTACAAGGAGCTGGGAGACGCGCTTATATGATCGCCACAAGCCCTTTTGCGAGATAATGTCTAGGAAAATCAAACTTGACTAGCCTGTGGCCGTTGCCATATGTACTGATGTGTAGTTGTAGGGGCGTCATGTCAATAAGGGTAACTGTCCGTCTTCAATAGTCCCTGAGAAGAAATCAGGGAATGAGAAGGGAGCACGGAGGTTTCGACGCATCTCGAATTCGTATGAAGTGGCTGAGCGGCCCTGTTGATTGTTGGTTGTCTTCTTTAACGTAACTGCTTGAATCGAGATCTCGAAGGCCCATCCGTCGTCTGTCAGCACTGGGCGACTATTCTCAATGAATAAGAAGAGAATTTTGATCTGATTAACAAGCTTTTGAAGAGGATTCTCGTACATGGATTCGGCGCATCTCATCCCAGGCCATTCGCTTGTTTTTAAACCTGTAAGTGAAGAACCTAGATAAAGGTGATGCTTACATTACTGCAAAGAATCTAAGTTAGGGATTTCAACACTTATATACTTTTCTAGGGCAATCTACATAAAGTATTCTTTCATATGCCCATATTACCAGGAGTCTGTGGTCGGATATCGTGTTTCTAGGCAGCCTCACCTCAAGCTTAGACATCCAAGTCGTTTCGGGAATACTCTTATGCTTGGGAGGTACGGCGATTTTGTCCGCCAAGCTACCGGCACACCGGCTGCTATGACAGAACCAGCTGCTATGGTGAAAGGATGTTACGCTGCTTCCTATGCGAGATTCTTCCTGTTTGGGATAGACCTTCCTTTCTGCACGAATACTGATCGGAAGGATTCAGCCCAAACTATAATAACATCGGCATTCCAACATCAAAATCACGTGCGACCGCAGAATGAATTGCGTGCTGGAGTAGCTAGCTTTCATCACCAGGCGGCAAATCCCTCGGTCGTCTGGGTTTCAAGCTTCTGTGAGGCCAGTTGTGTTTGCCGCCGAGGCGATTCGTTACGACCACATCATCCTTTGAGCGGTGAACCATTTCTCTAGTTCCTCATCGTTTTCTTTGTAGAGGCGACAGAATACTTCGGAAGCTTTGATTTACTAGGAAGAATGGAGGGGAGGCTCGTTTCCCGATCAGTCGAGCCTCGTAGCATCGCCACACAGAAGCTGAAGTTTGTGCCGTCAGATCAAAAATGCAAGGTACCAGAACATGTAGCCCTCAGGTGATTTCGGTACAATTTAAGTGACAAAGACACGCCTTCGCGTTCATATAGGGACTCGTTGGAAACATGCATACGATCTGATAACCTTTCTCCTCGAAGTGGGGGCCTCTGGAAGGGTTTTCAAGATTCCTCGCCTTGGAAGGCCCGGCCGTCTGGTCAGGAACAAATAAAAGGGCACTGATCTTGAGTCTTTCCAGATTTTACGGACACAATAATGACGATGGAAAACTTCAGAGCACGTTCCAGGCGTCAGTGGTTGAGAACGGCTCCGCCCTGTTGTCCTCATCTTTGAGAGACGTCCACGCAGTCTTGATCCATCATATAAAACTACCCAACCGCCCGTCTTCTTTTCCGCGAAAGTATTCCTGTTGGATAACTGAACCTGACTGCAGTAGTTTCTGCCACTGTCAGACGGATGAGTACCCTAAAGATGGATCACCGGTTGAAAGCAGTGGATCAATTGCGGGAGTTTGACTTTGAACATCGCTGAGGATTTACTCTTCGATTCGGCTGAGAGAATGTCCCATAGAAACCAATACCGTGTCACTTGAAATACTCAACAGCAGAATTAACTCTGTTCTCTTTCGAGACCATGGCTGATCAATACGGAGAATACTTATTGTGAGTGTCGACTTCTGACATTCATCCATCCGATAGATTGCGTGATTGGCACTGGCGCACAACTCAAGTACTTTTAGGGTCACATCCAATCGGAGTGTTGCCAAGAAATTTTGGCTCAATCAGAAAGGCTCATCGGCTTTGTTTACCAGGGACTCACTCTACAAGATAACAAAGGTTCACTTTACTCGCCCTTTTTCACAGCAGCTGTCACAGAAGCTCACTGGTATGGCAGACTGCAACTTGGAAGCGGGGTGTGTCGGAGTACACATCCTTGATTATTCCGCGTCTCTTATAAGTAATGGCCATAGTCTCACCACGCCCACTTGACTTGCTCATTTGCCTCTTCAGATTCAATTTAGTTTCGCATCACAGTCGAAGTTTTGACGTCTGTGGGTCACGAAGACGACACTTGCCTTTTATAAGGATGACGACAGAACCGAAAGGACACCAAGAACTGGAAGCTGAACGAAACCCATCGCCGCAAACCTCGTTCCATGAGGTAACACAGCAGGTTCAACCAGGAAAGGCTGACGAGACGACAGAGATAACCACGGCTGCACCAAAGATGGAGTTCCACGGACCTGAGAAGCCTGAGAAGTCGCACAGCGACATTCCAAAGGAACCACAAGGGACGATCGCTCCCGAGACTGGGCCAAAGTCATCAGAAACCGCTGCCAATCCTACGATTAATGAAGACTTCAGCAAGGAAGACCATGAGTATATTAGCGGATACAAGCTTTATGCTGCCCTCTTTGGCATCATGTCTGTCTTCTTCCTCGTCCTCTTGGATTTCAGCATCACTGCGACGGTGAGTAAGGTTGACATATGGGACCATTTTGCTCCCTGGTTCTTCAGCGTTCTGGCCGATGATGAACATGATTTAAACACCCTAGCCAGACAGCTGACAATGATGTCTCTCCAAACTCAGGCTATCCCGTACATTACGAGCGACTTTCACCGGTTGCAAGAGTATGTTTCCTCACTAACAGCAGCTTCTCTCCCTTCTATTCGGGAAGGCGAACGCACGCAGAGACTGCTTGCTAACACCAAGACTCAACAGTATCGGGTGGTACGGAAGTGCCTACGTACTCTCAAGGTAACTACGGCCCCCTCAGCGCAATGTACCAGCAGTGAGGACGACGATAAGACAGAGAACCTACTTGCAATGGATATGATCTAATAAATCTTGCCACCAGCGCGGCTTTACAGCCCTTCACCGGCAAACTCTACACTTACCTCAACGTGAAGTACACATTTCTCTTCTTCGTCTTCATTTTCGAGATCGGCTCCTTGCTCTGCGCTGTCTCGACATCGTCGATGTTCTTCATTCTCGGCCGTACCATCGCCGGACTGGGAAGCTCTGCCTTGGAGAATGGGGCATTGAACCTCGTCGCGGGAGCAGTGCCTCTACACAAACGGCCCTGTGAGTCGACTACTGCATGGCTGAACCTCTGCGATCTCGGAGCTGACGTTCAAATCTCACTTGTAGTTTACAATGGCATAGTATTTGCAGGTCGGTAAGAATGATGAGACTCAACAGAGTGCAAGCTGACAAGAGAGTCAAGTCTGCCAGACAGGAATAGTCCTCGGGCCTCTCATCGGTGGCGCCTTGACACAATATGCTAGCTGGCGATGGTGTAAGTGGTTGTAAACATGCCATCCACACTTGCGCCAAATTACATGCTTCACAGCTAATAACTTACAGGCTTCTACATCAACCTTCCCATCGGCGTGGTTTCCAGCCTCTTCCTCTTCTTCACCCACATCCCAGAGGAGACACTCAAGCCGCCCTTCTCGCTCGCCCTCTTACGCCGCATCGTTCCGGAGCTTGATCTTGCAGGCTTTGCGCTGTTCGCCCCGACGACTGTCATGTTCCTCATTGCGCTGCACTGGGGATCGACGGAACACGGGTGGAGCTCGCCCACCGTCATCGGTCTCTTCGCGGCTTCTGGTGCGACTTTGATCTTGTTCTCCCTCTGGGAGTGGCATGTGGGCGAGAAGTCCCTTATACCCTTTCACCTCATCAAGAGGAGAAGGGTATGGGCTAGCGCGATGCAGAGCACCACCCTGTTCTCCCTAAACTATGTGGGGGTCAACTACGTTCCCATCTACTTCCAGGCCGTGAAGGGCGTAGGCCCCTCTCTGAGCGGTGTTTACATGCTGCCCTCGATCCTGACACAGTTGTTGTCTCTAGTTATATCTGGCGCTCTTGGTAAGTGGAGTCCGCCACCAGCGATCCGAAGAGGGATGGAAACGGGGAACTGCCACAGCTGACTTGTGAGTCATGGTAGTAACAAGAATCGGTTACTACCTCCCATTCAGTGTTCTTGCAGGAGCGACAACTACAGTTGCCTGCGGTCTGATATCGACCTGGGATCCGAATACGTTGACAGCAGCCTGGATCGGTCACCAAATACTATTCGGTCTGCGCGGTTTGGGGCTACAAATGGTACGTCTTTCTCCTTGATGGACCAATCATTCATCTCAGCGTGCTATTGATGCCGGCATCATGACTTCTACTGATGAGGAAAAATCAAACTTGCTGCGTAGTCTGTAATTTCAGTACAAAACGCTGTCACCCCAGCCCAGAGCCCAACTATCATTGCCTTCTTACTCTTCGTCGAGAATCTGGCATCAGCCATCTTCACGGTTGTAGGAAACATCATATTCACGGAGACTCTTACACGGCGAGTCTCAATCTTGGCACCTTCGGTGAGCCCCGCGGCGGCGCTCGCGGTGGGTGGAAGTGCGGAGGCTGTTCGGGGCCTGCTGCCACTAGATAGTCCGGAGCTTCACGGACTACTACTCGCATTCTCGGACAGCATCAACGCCGTCTTCTATCTGTTGGTAGCGCTTGGAGCGGTATCGTTTGCTGCTTCTTGGGGTATGGGCTGGGTGAATGTACGCAAGAAGACGACAGTGGAGAATACTGGGGAAGGTGTGGTTGAGGGCTCCCGGGGCTCCGACGGGGTCGAATAAGACCCAGATTCGGAATATGTTGATCTAGTTCAAGAGAGATGATCTCGCGCCCTCAGGGAACCTCCGGGCCGCTCTATTGGCTTTGACAGATCTGCATACCTTCTTTTGGCAATTTATGTAGGCGTTTTGCCATACCCAGTCATAGTGGGAATGAATCGCCGCAACCGTTTACATACCTGCAGTGACAAACCGTATCTCACATCTTTCGTCACCTTAGGTATAGAATAGGACAAATGCCAAAGGTTTCCTCTAGATGTGAAGATGGGATAGACTTTAGCTCACATTTTCGAAAACAACCAATGGCTTAGCCAATCTTGATGTTTGAAATGTATTTAAGGAATTACCAAGACAATCATGGAAACTCTCAGAGGACGCACGGAAAGAATCTTCCTAGTTGGTGCATATACTGTTTCCTATCGTCAGGACGCCTAAGCAAGAAGCCGTCACCTTGTTCTGCTGTAGACGAAGGGTGTTCTGTGCTCTTAGTAGAGCTGGTTGATATTCGAGATGAATACGTAAAAGACTAGGCATGTAGATGAAGGACAGAGGCTAATAAGCAACTCCCTTTATGTCTCCTGGTCTACCTGAGCTAACCCCCTGATAGGACGACATGCACGATGGTGCTTACTGGGACCTGTGTTTGTCTAGTATAGTCTTTTCTCAACCACAGCATGGGATTTCATGTTCAAATATTCCAGGTCGACGACCTCGACATGACAACGTTCTCGTGGGTCTTTTAGGTTGACCTACTATGTATATGACGACTAGCGATGAAGTCACCGTGCAACAAGGAAAACTCTGACACCAATTTTGGCGCTGGATGGTAAAATGGTTTAGATAAGTGTGGGCCAAGCCGAGAAGGTAATAAATCACAATATATCTGCTGCTGATTAACAGAGAAACTGGGATTCTGTCAGAAACCTCCCGCTGTCCCTCGATACCATCAGTCCTCGCCATTCGCTGTCGATTTAAATACGAATACCTACCCACGATTAAGAAATCATGAGCTGCTCGTCGTCGATGCGGTCATGATAAGCAGCAACTACAAGTACCCATTGGACACAGAGACGTAAAAACCAAGCCACGCAAGGATACCTGCAAGATATCATTGGGTCATGGCTTGATGATGAAATTTCCGAAGAGATTATATAACCTCTAAATTACTACATGTGACCAAAGATATAAGTATCTCCCGTCATCATGGTCACGCCCAGACTCCTGCCCCAGCCATATGTACTGTCGACCTGAGGTACAATGTAGGACGGACTTGGGTCTGCCCCCGTGTCAGCTTTTGAGATACTGTCCTCGTGCGGAAGCTCATGAAAACCTTGAGGATGCATATGTGTTTCTCTATTCATCCCGTCGTACATGTCCAGACGGAAATCGCTGGACAGAGCCCTCTCCAAGTTACTCCAGAACGTGAAAGGTTACGGTAGAAGCTCGCTCGCAGCGCTCGTAATTGTGTCTTTCATTGCATCAAGCTTGCAAATAAACTGGTGCAAAGACCTTCGGAGTCACCGATTTGTCTGTCTTGTCGAATTTTTCAGAGGTCAGTTCACTACTTATAGCTGTACGCCATACACTCGGTGCTGGTCTGCCATGCATGCCTTGGAACAACATTACTTAGCAGCCAAGTTTCCCAAAGTATCATGATTCTCTGGAAGTATATTTGTTTATTTGTACGTGAGAAGCAAGGCTTTCTTCCTTTATGCAAATGAGGGTGATGTTCTTCCCTGAGGAAGCTCGACACTCGACACACGTTCACGCAGGGATGGAAAGCTGTTGATAACTTAGTCCAGTGCAAAATTTGTCAATCTAGGGTGTCTAAGAGTGTCATGCGTTTATCATATCAATATAATCAGGATGCTTCAAAGATAGAGGTGAAAGGGTGACGGTGTACCCAACCCTCCGATGACGCTGAAGACGAGGTTCTTAGTGCACTTGAAACCTCATCTCACCAGATCTTCACTTAAAAGATGAAATCGTCTGTCCGGAGAAAACAGTCTATGAGAGATCCATGATCTCTAGCTCCTTCAAAGCTCCATGAACGGGCGATAGAATTGAACCTTATATAGAAATCAGATTCCTGCCTCCCCGCGCGTATGATGTAGCACCAGCTGTTGTAGCAGTTAATAGCTGTAGACGTGATTCCATGCGCCGTATCTCATACAGTACTCGTATGATTGAGCATGCCATCTCTATAAATACTTTCAGGCAGTTTGGTTGCTTAAGGGATGGTTCGTTCAATATGCCTTGCGCGATGTCAGGTCACCATTAGCGAACTCGTGAGTGCTCTTCGCAAATGTTCCTCTTGGACTCCATCACCGAAGCACACATACGCCCCCATTCCAGACGGCTAAGGCTTATTCAGTATTGTACAACTTCAGGAAATCCAAGGACAGCGGCATGGGATGGCGCTGCCAGAGGCCAATACTCACCCGCCGAATGATCTATACTCCCTCACCCGACGACAACATTCCTCAAGCACAATTGGGTCGATTATCACTATCCGCAGTCTGTGCTGCGGCTTCATCTGTGTCTGATGAGTAAAACCGAGCAATGTCGTATATTACATATAGGAGGACACCCTGGTACTCAGCAGCTGCTCTTATGCCACGAACACGAACACGATGTTATTATACACTTGACGTAAGTTCCATTCCATCAGCTAAGCTGAACGTATTGAAAAAAGCTCACAGGGTAATGAGAGACGGACGTCCGGCATGAGAAGCCTGACGCTCCTTGGCCTTTCAACTCGCGTGACGGCTGTCAAAATAGTTTCCAGACGAGTATTGGCGTTGGAAAACAATTGCTGCAAGGCAACAGATAGTTAAGTAGGCATGTAATTGCCACGCTCGCAGACCCAAGGGCTATCTCACGAGCCTGCCGCATGGGCAGCGAACCATAATCAGCAAAACTAGGGGGTGGACGCGGTGTGGCCAGTTCGGTCCCTTGAAGCCTCGTTGACGGCTCTTTAGGTCGACCAAGGCCAAAAGTATCGAGACTGTAAATATTAGAGCTACAGTTCGAATATTGCTCTTTGCTTTCACAAACGCCCCAGACTACCAGCAAATTTAAGAACGATCGTTAAAACGACCAATCCTTGACGAGTCCCATTCGATTGAGCTTGCAGAGAGCAAGGTCATTTTGCATCAGCAACACAAGTCCTCGTTGTACGGCTAATGCTCGAGGGCGGTTGATGCGGGGAAAGCAGCCCAGCCGGAGCGCTCGTGAACGGGAAGCATGTCATCAGCCGGGTTCATCCGAAGTCGAAGAGAAGGGTGCACTTCTACCGGAAGGTGATGCGTTGGCGCACCCCATTTTTTGAGTTTCTGCAGACAGCAAGATTGAAGGCTCGGAGGTTTGTAATGGGTGCCAGACCTTCGGTGGGGGAAGCGTCCCAAGGAAGTTCAGTCTGGCTACAATTGGCCCGCGATATACCGCAAGCGCTTCAGATGTATGTCATGGGCCGCACGTCTGAGTGGCTACCCAAGTGTGACGCCTGTTGGGAGAACCTGCATATAGGCGCATGCGTGGTTTATAACCTTGGGGGCTGCTCGGTGCTTGCGGCGTTCATCACCAGCTAGGTTCAACTCCTCTTTCAGACAGCAGGAACGTCCAGCAGGCGGCGAAATGTTTCGCGAAGTGGCATCGTCGCTGGGCGAACTGGTGAGCAGCATCGTGAGTCTGAAGCAATTCGCGAGCGACGTGCTGGCAGTTGGACTGAGCTGCCCTTATTGTCGGCACTGGCTGGCCGGCCACTATCCGGCCGGATCTGGGGCCCTTTCGATCCGAACCCGTGTGCAAACTAAAGCCGGGAAACTTCGATACTGGCTTCCGTTGAAGAGGCACACCGGAGCCAACGCGACCGAAAACAATTATTGTCTGCCAAAGCAAAGCCAACCCGAGAGCGATTGGGCTCCCTCGTTTCGATCAGCAAGTCGTACGAGTCGCAGTCCTACTTGAGTCCACAACGGTCGCAAAAGATTAGCTCCGGTGCAATTGGTGACATGCAGCATTAGTGCTTTGTTCAAGTCGTCGTTAGGCGGCGAGCCCAAGGTGCAGCCAAGCGGGATTAGACCCATGTTCCCGCCGCCCAACACCAGGATTTCGTCAGCGACTGTGCGAAGAGATGGGCCGTTGTAGCGTTACGCCGGAAATCATCCCAGATTTGGCTTGGTGTTTGTCATTCTTTCCCTGTCTGGCTGTTATCCCTTCCTTTTTGTCCTCAAGGCTGAGGCGTTGCCATTCGCTCATTTGAGCCTTTTCGATTCCCAGTGACCAAGCGCTACCTCAAGAAGATCTCTACAGCCGTGGATGTGCTGATGTTTCTGCGTTGGTTGACTGGACCATCGCACACAGACGGGGCGTGACCTGCATCAGCAGGTGGCTAGGTGTCAGCGGCGTGAACTCGGGGTATTCCGCCATGCTGCGGCACCCCGCATCCTGTCCAATTGGCTTGGAATTTCGTGAGATAGGTATGATGGCTCCTAGGTATGATGGCTCAGGTTGCCATTTGCGGAAGCTGGACGTTCGAGGCACCGGGCAAACAAGAACTCGTGCCAGGACATCAAGCGTTTCAACAGTAGTCCGCCATCTGAGTAGCAACTAATTCGTGATCTGCACGGCTGGACTACAACCAGACATGCGCAACTTCATTCGGCTTCGTCGGAATAGTATTCTGTCGGCAGACGGAAGCCATTTGGCAGCTGAGCCAGAGTTCGGCGTGGCATGCCCCAGACTGTTCGAACCTTCTTTTGCACAATACATTGCACAGGGTCGAGAAAGCCGCCTCAGGCGCCAGCCGGGATTAAAGTAGGGGCCCACGTGCGAGAGGGTTCTATTGGCACGGTAGAGAAACCTGCGACCTGTTTCCTGCAGCTGGGCACATCAGCCAAGTCACCGACTGCATTGCATCGGCACGGTAGCTACCAAACTGGTAGACACCCTTCTGCCCGATGGCGCATTCCGCCTGGCTTCTGCCATGACGTCCTCCAGAAGGAGGTATGGAAGGTTCGACGAGACGGGATGAGAGCCCAGCCAAAATGCGACAGCTTGCCATCAGGTCATCCAGATCGTCGGGTTGAGGTCGGCAGGTTGAGACAGAGACAAAACTCTGCCTCATCCTGAGTGTTGCCGTGATGGACGGTGTCATCCAATGGGCAAGATGGATCGGTCAACGGAGTGCCATCGCGCTCCTTGGTGGTTCTCAGCACCGGGAACGAGGAAATGCAGGCCCAGAAAAAATCGTACCAGACCAGCAGCCAAAGACCCCAATCTGGCCAACAGCCAAGGCCAAAAGCTGCCGAAGGAGGACGTCCAGGGATGTTTCTTGTTCTCCACTTCCCGAGGAGACAGAGGAAGAGTTAGAAACTGTTCCATTGAAGTTTCAAGAATCAGAACGGTGCCTTTTCGCCCACCGAGGGGGCCTCCGGTAGCCGACGAGCGGCGAAATACCATCGGCAAGCTTCAATCAAAGAGTCGATTGGGTCGCTATCCATTGATGCCGAAATTCAGCCGTGCAAAGTGATCTGTTGCCGTTTTCTGAGTTTTTTGACAGCAGGGAGGAGCTGAGCAACATCTAGCCTTGCAGGTCTGTGTATGCAACCCGACAGCGACGTGGGATGACCTGCTGCAGGCTGCACGAGGTGCAGAAATGACGGCACGACCGCGAGAATTGCAGCTCCTCATGGCAACGTTGATGCCATGTCGTCTGCGTAGTGAGCAAAATTGCAAGACACTTGTCTCTGTGTTTGGGGACAGTCTCATTCTACCCCATGAGCTTGGCCCTCGTCAACGCTCCCCAGCGCGAGCTTCCATTCGGAAACGTCCAATCCGTAGCCGGTATCCGTACCAAACATTCTGTGCGTTTTTGTTCTAGAAGTCATTTGCCGTCCCTATGCTCGGTCCGTCGAACCGAAAAATATAACTTGTTTCGACGTTTCGACGTCTGGCAGTCCGAGCCATTCTGCTAGTGAATGAATGGCGGACAGAGTCGGCGGATATTGCTATCTCGTGTCGACAAAGATGGTCTGATCACGTCGCACGGTTTTTGGTGATTCATTGAGAGCGTGGATAGCCGGATTGCAGCGACTTGAATCGTAAAGCTTGAGATACCCGGGATCAGGGAAGATTGCTGGGTGGATCGTGGAAATTGGGGGACCTGGCCCTCGAAAGCTCGGGACACTGACTGCCTGAGAAGAACGGACGAGGGCCGCAGCGCGAACCTGAAGAGGGGGGAAATCCGAACAGCGACAGACGAGGTTTGTGTGTGATATCTGCAAGTACAGACACAGGCTATCTGTCTGTGCCGGGGGGTGCCAGGGGTGACAACGGTCCGCACTTCTAGAACGCTCGCGATTTGCGGTGTGGAGCGGAAGGCCGGGCGGCGAAGATGAAGATCATACAGGCAACCAGCATTTCATATTGCCTAGCGGTTGAATATTGGCCGTCTTGCCTCCGAGAGACATTGCCTCCGAGAAGACGGACGGTCCCAATAAGCTCCTAGTGTACTTATGGTGTATGCTGCTCAGCAGGAAGAGGACATCCGCATTCCGATGCCGACGACATCCCGCCAGTTCATGTGCAGGAGTTGTGGGGAAGGAAGGGCGGGAGAATCGGTACATTGGGGCAGATAGTGAGGGCGCGGCGGAATGGACAGACCGCGAGGTCAGGTGTTAAGGTGCGGTCAGCTAAGAACACTGCTCTGTACTGTGCGGGGTAGTACGCGGAGGCATTCCGACTCAATGGACTTGTCGTGAGCTTCGACAATCGTTCAGTACAGGTGACGAGAGTCAACAATTTGAAGCTGACCGGTGTTGTAAAACGCCATGTCGCAACTCTCCCAGCAGTCGCCGTGCAAGATACTTGACCATAGGGGTTGTTCGTGGAAAAGGGCAGACCCCTGTCCTGCGTAGACAAAGCCAAACTGCTAAGACAAGGTATTGAAGCTGAGGTAACGACATTCGCTGAGCAAGGAGCCAGTGCCTGGTCAGCGGATAAGGCAAAGTGCCCTAGACCACCTAGCCAAGGTAGATTGGCTCCCAGAGCTCCAAGCACGTAGCTTGGAAAATGAAGAGCGGCCATCTGAGACGATAATCGACCGAATCGCATCTTGAGGAGAGAGGGCTGGGCTCGAGCTGACGTAACTGCTTGACCCAACGCTGCCAGTAGCCGCCGGGCTAGATCCGTCCAAGAAGATGGGGGGACAGGAAGGCTAATTACCGACACGATGACAAGACGGCTGCCGGGGTAGAGGGCCGTGGCCTAAACGGCCACACGGCGTTCTCGGCCAGTGCTGTTCCATGGTGTCAGGCCTGCTACGTACGGATAGTGTAGGAGGACACAAGAGCCGGCTGGCAGGTGGTTCAGATGTTCCTGCAAGGCCGTAGGGGAGAGAGCTTTGGCGAAGGCTCATTCTCTAGAAAAAGGGTCATCTGCAGGCTCGCGAAGGGGAAAATTCCTGTGTTACTCGAGCGTGCAGAGGGCAGATTTGCGGCCCACCAGCGTGCCGGGGTCGAAACGGTGTTGAGATGCTCTCGGCCGTGGTCTTGCGGTTTACTTCGGTTGGAAATTCGCTGAGATGGAGGAAACGAGCTGATGACGGGCGTTTATCCGGGCCGGGTGGAGGGTTTGCTTAGCCCATGGCCATCGAGTCTGAGGAGAGCGGCGAGGTGAGCGGTGTATTTGACGAGGCAGCGGTTTGCTGTTGCTGCTCTGGACAGAGATACATCTGATACGGCGGAAATAAGCCCCTAAAGAGTATGGGGTAACTGGTGCAATGAGAAAGTGCTGGCAAAATTGGCTGGTGTATAGGCAAGAGCCACAATTTGAGATGTGACGAGACGTAATCCGGGGTGAAGGGGGACCGAAAAGACAGCAAGGCCGGGAGGAAAGATCGTGAAATCGGTGGACGTTGTCTGCGCAAACAAGCAAGTAAGCAAGCAGCAATGTTTTCCAGGTTGTCTCGAGGCGTGCCTGTCTCGATTTGCGTGTGGGTGGACATACACATGCACATGTGTGTGGAGTGAAGGTGTGCTGGCCGTTGAATGCAGAGGTGAGGTGTCCTGGGCCCCTTGCCCGCGCATCCGTATCCGCATCTCTGTTCTGCCTGAAGGGCAGCTAGCTCTGCGACTGATGCATTTTGGACATTCTGATGACTCCCGTTGGCTTCCCAGAGACGTAGCTGGCGCAGGTGCAGCTACGTATGCAGTGTGCGTGCTGCGGCACGCGGCTGCCAGGAGTAGAGCAACAGCAGCCCGGAGCAGAAGAAGAAGAAAGATACGAGTCGAAGGTGCTCCTTCTTGCCGTACCTGCCTTACCTACCTACACTGAGGTACCCAAAATTGTCAGGTCAAGTGAGCAGGTGTTGGTGAGGTAAGGAAGCCACGGGTATTACTAAGGCAAGTCCCGTCGAGGAGGAACTGAGGAGGAAGCTGCGGTCTGCAACCAAAACCGCAGCTGCAACTGCAACTGCAAGCAACTGCAATGGCTGAACTGCAAGTGCGGTCTGCGGTCTGCGGTTTGCGATACATGGGTACGTCTTCCTTCCCAGCATCACTAGCCATCTTGCTGTGGGCTGCCAGAGGTTTAAGTGGTTGACAGGGGTTCTCTCCACGCACAGGTCCACAGATGATCCAGTCATTATTTCGGGTCATTGAGATACTGGGCTGTCCCCGAAGCCAAGTGGAGTGGGGTTACCATGGTGCACCTCTGCGGTTTGGTGTTTCCGTTTCTGCCAGCACAGGGCTCCGGGGGGAGACGCCTGGCCAGACGATCGTAAAGAAGACAAGAAAGATTAAGAGGAAATACAAGGCCAGCCCACTGGCAGTGTCGGAGCCCAGGGCAAGACGCAGGGGAAGCCAAAGGAACGACGTTGGACGACCTCAGTATGGGAATGTCCGGGAAGAACAAGGAAGGACGCGGACGGGAACTCAAGACATGCAGAGGTACCGGCACAGTGAAGTCGAAACGGCGCTAAGACAAGGACTTGAATGGAGATTTTGATGGGAATTAGCTATGTAACTTCGCTGTACGAATAGGTAAGGCACTTGAACAGAGTACCGTCCCTTACCCGCGACCTGTTGCCCATCGTCTTTCTTAATTTTATTCCTCCTCCGTCTTTGTAGATTTGTGGATGCTGTCTCTGCCCTGCGGGACGTTTTCCCCCTTGCCCCTTGGAGACTGGAAGCATGTTTGTCTCTGTCAACTAAAACTCCGTCGTCATTCTCGCCCGCGGCCCAGGTCTTTTCGACTCGGACTCGTGCCTGGCCGGAGACATGAAATCTGAGATCGATCCAAGGGGGGCGGGCGACGAGACTAACAACCAAGTAGGGAATTTCTCCATTTCAATCTCGTGGTTGCTTCTCCAGTGGATCGCATGTCGACATTGACTTCGCCCCGGTTCGCCCACGAACTCTGCTGATGGGTCACTCAGAGATTATGTTCAACTGATTGCGTCTTTCCCACGCGATATCGAATCCTAATTATCCCCGAAAACCGCAGGCTGGCGATAGCGTCTCGCGACAGGCGAAGTCGAATCTCGTTTTTTTGGAGAGCGCGGACAGGGAGCCGGCCACTAACAAAGACGCCCTCCACAAGCTTCCTCGGCTTTTTTTCTGTTTTTTTATTTTATTTTTTTAATCGTGACACCCCCCCTCCTCTCTCACTCCGTTGCGGGGTTCACTCCTCCTTCGGAGATACTTTGCACATACCATTGTACATGCTGCAGTGCTGGTGAAGGTCCAAGCCGTTTGAACAACGAGATATCAGATGAATGAAATGGTTCAGAGAGCGACAGTAGGAAAGGGGAGCGGAGAGAGTAGTACATCGTAGGCGGTCTTCTTCAGATATTCAAGGGCAATCCCGAAATGCAAAGTGATTAGACTGGGCAGCAGGTCGGCAGAACGCGATTCACATTCAACCGTTCCGTACCAACTGGCTGTGTTGCGGTACGTGCCTTTGAAGGAAGTGTCTCGTCTCATGTCGTCTCGACTTGCTTGTGTCCGGGACACTTTCTCCCTCGCCGTATGTGGGATGTCGGCGAGTAATCACCAGACACTTTCAAAATTCTTTAGAGCACCGAGTCAAAAAAGGGAGGCAGACACCCAGTCTTTCGGAGAGGAATCCGGGGGGGCAGGCGACGGTTCTCGGCCAGTCAGTCAGTTAGTCCAGTCTCCTTGGGCCTTCAACCTTCAAGGTTGTCTGTCCGCCGTCGAGCCGGCCCAGGTATTTGGTTCAGAGTATGCAGGCGACAGGAGGTAAGGTGCCGGAAATAGAGATGGACTTTTGAAATTTTGATCCGAGTCATCGTAGGGTATCGCAGACCGTGGTGAGGCAAACATCAAGCACAAGGAGAAGGAGATTGAACGGCGCTCTTACACACATCTCACCAACACCACCACGACTCCAACGCAGTAGGTACCTGAGGTACGACAGACCTCTACAGCCTGGTGCAGTGTTCCTATGTCCTGTCCTGTTCGGCCACCCCCACCCCGTCTTCGTCGTCTTGCTGCTCCTCCCATGCCAGCGCCGCCAACTCCTCCATAGCGTCCCGTCGCCCATCGTTCCTACCTTACCCCTCCCCTACGCTCCCCTACCCCCAAATCCCAGGCCCAGTCCCAGAATCTGCGAATACGTTCCCAGTGTGTGTGGTGCGTCGTGGTGCGTCGTGGTGTGTGTGTGTGTCCCCATCGGTCCCAGGCCGCTCTTTCCCGCACCTATTTCGCTACACACCCCCTTCCCCATCCCCGTCCACACGTCCTTTTCCACCTTCGAACTTCGACTTCCACTTCCACGGAATTGACGTCTGGTGTGTGGGCGTCGTCCACTTTGCAGTGGGAGACAAGCGCTCTGCTCTGCAACTGCGGGTGCTGTGCTTGGCCCTTGCCTGCCTGCCTGCCCCAGCGTCCTTTCCCTCAAAGTGCTAGTGCTCCTTGCCTTCCCGGTTGGCTCCT
>JABGLZ010000268.1:0-36792 GCA_014705045.1 Colletotrichum theobromicola | reverse complement strand
GTCGTTGGTCCTCGAGCTGGGCTTGTCCGTCTGGATGCCTGCCGGGGGGGGGGAGTTTTCTGCCCACTCAAAAGGACCTTCTGATGCTGTTGGACGTCAGTCCTCATCGCCACCATGGTGGGGAGAGAGACACAGAGAGAGGTTTTCTGACACCTCTGAATTGAACGCCGTTGGCGCCCCGTTGGGTCTGCCTGGGTTCAAGAGACAACCTTCTCGATCTGGAACATGCTAACATGGCAGAGATTTCATAGACAAATATCACGAGGATGAGAGGGCGGTGACTGGGGAGATGAGGACGCGGATGGCGGCCGAGAGAAAAACGCGGACTTGGACGACAGCCCCCGGAGACGGATAGCAACAGCCGACCCCGTTGGGACAGTACTCGACTGGAAGAACAAGACACATACGTATCCTTGGGGTCTGAAGGAAGACACCCATTCAACGTCGTTGAAGGACGCCATGCCCTGCCCGGTCCGCGCCCTCTCTCTGCAGAACATAATCTTCTTCGTCCTCTCATACATCCATCGCAGGGCAAGGGGGAGGGGGCACGACATGGCCCCCTTTTCCTCGTCCACGCCAGTCGAGAGAGACTCCTGGGTGGTTAATACTGGCGGAAGCTTAGTCTTTCTTCTCTGAATCGACGAAGGGGACTCAGATCGCCGGAAACGTCTGCCCCTTTCCCCCTCGTTCATACACGAGCATGCCCAAACAGTTGGCAGATGGTCGGCCCATCATTGGATAGCAAGATGCAGCAAGAGGAACCAACAGGCCCCCAGAGTTATTCGCTGGAGAGACGAAAAATTCGTAAAGCACATACAGTAGTCACAGTAATAGCAACGGCGAGCCAGAGCCGAACCTTATGTCCCGAAAAAAACCAAAAGAAAAGTTCAAGTTATGCTAGATGAACTATGGACATGTTCCCGTTTCCCACCCCTCCCTCCTTCCCTATCTTCGTGTGAAGTATTCAGTGAATGTTTTCTGCTTTTCCGTTTTTTTAACACCACCCTCAGTCTAACTAAGCCCTTTTCTTGTTCCTCTTTCTTTCCCAGTGGCATGTGTCTCAATTCTCCGTTTGTCGACTCCAGGAGCATATGCTCCCACCCCCCTATTTCTTTTTTCTTTTGAAAGAGGGGAGGAGAGGGGGAACGAGAGAGGGAAACGATTCCAACCCTTCACGCACACACACACGCACACGCACACCCATCCAACCATCTCATCTCCCCTCCCCTGACTGACCGAAAGCAGCTGCTGCGGCAGTCCCAAATCAGCCGACCCAGCGTCTGGCGCTCTTGAACATCCTGATCCACGGACCGAATTCGCCCCAGGCCTCGACCTTCTCCGGGGGAACGTAGCTGCCGACGTCCGCCATGATGGTCCGCTCGGGATGGGGCATGAGGGCGAAGACCCTGCCGTCCCTGCTCCTGACGCCAGCCACGCCGCCAGGGCTGCCGTTCGGGTTGTACGGGTAGCTTTCCGCGCCCGCGACGTTGAGGCGGTTGTCGACGTACCTCAGGGGCACGAGGCCGTCGGCGCCCAGGTCCTCGAGGGCGTTGGGGGAGGAGAAGGAGGCGCGGCCCTCGCCGTGGGAGACGGCGATGGGGAAGGAGGAGCCGTCCATGCCGTGGAGGAAGACGGACGGGTTCGCGGCGCGGGACTCGTCGACCTTGACCATGGCGAAGCGCGCCTCGAACTGCCTGCTGGCGTTCTCGACGAACGTGGGCCAGTTCTCGGTGCCCGGGATGAGCTCCTTGAGGCGGGTGATCATCTGGCAGCCGTTGCAGACGCCGAGGGCGAAGGTGTCTGGGCGCTTGAAGAAGTTCTCAAACTCCTGGCGGGCGTGCTTGTGCTCGAGGATGGACTGCGCCCAGCCCACGCCGGCGCCGAAGACGTCGCCGTACGAGAAGCCGCCGCCCGCCGCGACGCCGACAAAGTCCGCCAGCGAGCGGCCCGCGAGGACGTCCGACATGTGCACGTCGATGGGGTCGAACCCGGCCGCCTTGAAGGCGAAGGCCATCTCCTTGTGGCTGTTGACGCCGACCTCGCGGAGGATGGCGACGCGGGGCGCCTTGCGGACGAGGCTGCCCAGGGTGGCCGTCAGGGGCATGATGTTCTCCTTCGGGTCGAAGGTGAGGTTGTACGACAGGCCCGGGTCGGCCGAGTCGGAGACGGTGGCGTACTCACTGTCCGCGCACGCCGGGTTGTCTCTCTCCCTCTGCATGGCGTATGATGTCCTCGACCACCACTGCTGCATCTGGGCGCGGTCCAAGCTGACGATAGGCGCGACTCCTCCGTAACGAATCGTGAGCGACTGGTCCGACTTGCGCTTGACGACACCGAACTTGCGGATAAGGCCGGGGGGAGGACCGCAGGTGGCGAAGCAACGCTTGAAGTTGATCTCGTCCTCCTTGCGGACCTGGAAGACGGCGCCGAGCTCCTCGTGGAAGAGAGCCGCGAGGATGTCGGAGGCGGAGCCGGACTTGGAGATGTCGTCGAGCATGACGTCGACACCGCAGCGGCCGGCGAACATCATCTCGGCGATGGTGGTCATGAGACCACCGTCGGAGACGTCGTGGTAAGCCAGGACGACACCGCTCTTGTGTAGCTGCTGGAGAGCGTCAAAGTAGTCTGTAATAAGATCCACGTTGCGAACGTCTGGTGACTCGTTGCCAAGTTGTCCAAGTGACTGGGCCAAGGCAGAGCCGCCCATGGCCTTCTTGCCCTCGGCGAGGTCGACGTACATGAGGATTGTCTCGCCGACGTCCTCAACGCGACGGAGCTGGGGCGTCCAGGTGTTGCGGACGTCCTCGACGACGGTGACGGCCGTGATGATGACGGACATGGGAGCAGTCACGCTCTTGGCCTCGCCGGACTCGCGGTCCTTCCAGGACGCCTTCATGGAGGTCGAGTCCTTGCCGACGGGGATGGAGATCTTGAGCTGGGGGCAGAGCTCCATGCCGATGGCCTTGACGGCCTCGTAGAGACCAGCACCCTCGCCGGGGTGGTTAACGGCGGCCATCCAGTTGGCGGAGAGCTTCACGCGGTCCAGGGTGCCGAGGATGTCGGCGGCGCCGAGGTTGAGCAAGCTCTCCGCGACAGCCATGCGAGCAGACGCGGCAGGGGAGATAAGAGCCAGCTGGGGCTTCTCTCCCATGGCCATGACCTCACCAGTGCGGGTGTTGGAACCCAGCTGGAAGGAGGTAGCGGTGACGGCGCAGTCGGCGACGGGTGTCTGCCAGGGACCGACCATCTGGTCACGGACGGAGAGACCGCCGACTGTCCTGTCGCCGATTGTGATGAGGAAGGACTTGGAGCCGACTGCGGGCATGCGGAAGACGCGCTCGGTGGCGGTGGTGATGAGGGCGGCATCGTTGACAGTGCCGCTGATGGCTGCCGTAAGGGCAGAAACGGCATCGAAGGTGGGCAGGTCGAGTCTGCGGGACTCGACGACACGCTCGAGGCGACGGCCAGGGGGGAAGAGAGCGTTGAAAGGAAGGTCAATGGGCATGGGGTTCTCGGGGGAGTCACGGTCGCTGAGAGTAAGCTTCGC
Source organism: Colletotrichum theobromicola (assembly GCA_014705045.1). Taxonomy (NCBI): domain Eukaryota; kingdom Fungi; phylum Ascomycota; class Sordariomycetes; order Glomerellales; family Glomerellaceae; genus Colletotrichum; species Colletotrichum theobromicola. Next base: position 33,245 of record JABGLZ010000268.1, on the reverse strand, counting down.
GTTTCCCTCGGCATCCTTGGCAACGACGGTTCCGACGTCAGAAAAGGGGCAGCGCTCACGGCCTGTGGTCAATTAGTTTAAAGTGCTTTGAATGTAAAAGTGTGAACCTACGGCAAATGCTGACGAAGCGGTTGATGTTCTCCTTGTTGACGAGCAGGACGTAACGCTCCTGAGCCTCGTTACACCAAATCTGAAGCGGGCTCATGCTACTGTCGGCGCTGTGAACCTGACGAAGCTCGAACTTGCCGCCAAAGCCAGCGTCCTTGACCAACTCGGGGAGCGCGTTAGACAGACCACCAGCACCCACGTCGTGGATCATGGCAATGGGGTTTTGCTCGCCGAGAGCGGCGCACGTGTCAATGACCATCTGGGCACGTCGCTCCATCTCGGGGTTGCCACGCTGAACACTGGCGAAATCCAGCTCGGCGGTATCCTCGTTGGAAGCGCTTGATGAGGCGGCACCTCCACCGAGACCAATCAGCATTGCAGGGCCACCGAGAACAATGGCGTGGGCGCCATCGTGAACGTCGCCGAGCTCCTTGAGGGCGTGCTGGGGACGGACAGTTCCGACACCTCCGGCGATCATGATGGGCTTGTGGTAGCCACGCCACTCGGGAGAGTCCTCCTTGCCAACGTTGGTGAGGAGCGTGCGGAAGCAACCCAGCAAGCAAGGTCTTCCGAACTCATTGTTGAAGCGGGCGCTGCCGATAGGGGCCTCGAGCATGATGTCGAGACTGCTGGCAAAGTGGGCAGGCTTGCCGAGGTCGACCTCCCACGGGGCGCTCTCATCAGGGATCAACAGGTCAGAGACCCAGAAACCGCAGAGGCCGGCCTTGGGGGCAGAACCGCGACCAACGGCTCCCTCGTCACGAATCTCACCTCCGGCACCGGTGGCAGCACCAGGGAAAGGAGAGATAGCGGTAGGGTGGTTGTGAGTCTCGACCTTGACCAGAACGTGCACCACCTCCTTGGTGAGCTTCCAGCTTCCGGTGGAGTAGTCAGGGGCCCAGAAGCTGGCAGTCTCGCCCTCAAGGACAGCAGCGTTGTCGCTGTAGGCGGAGACGGTGTACTTGGGGTTGGACTTGTGAGTGTTCCTGATCATGCCAAAGAGGGACTCTCCCATCTGAACTTGGTCAATGGTCCAGTTGGCGTTGAACTGCTTGTGACGGCAGTGCTCCGAGTTGACCTGCGCGAACATGAAGAGCTCCACATCGTGGGGGTTGCGGCCAAGACGCTTGAAGACCTCGACGAGGTACTCAATCTCGGACTCGTCCATGGCCAGGCCGAACTGCTTGTTGTAAGCCTTGAGGGTGTCGACGGGGTTAGCATCGCCGCCAAAGATATCGACAATTTCCAGGGGATATCTCTGGCCTTCGATGAACATGGCGGAGAGATCGGGACGAGACAAGCCAATGGTCTCAGTCATGCGGTCGTAGACGACATCCTTGAAGGCGATGTCGTCCTCGGAGACGGGCTGCTCAAAGGTGATTGTGATGGCTCTGCCGCGCTCGATGCGGTCAATGTGGTCTGCGAGGCCGCACACATGAGTGATGCTGGTACCCTTGGAAGACCAGGGCGAGATGTTCCGCGGGGTGACGTAGTAAGTCTTTGAAGACTCGGTGTTAGCAGCGATCTGGGCAGTGGTCTGGTCAGGGAGACCGAGCCATTTGGTCAGCTTCTGTTGGACAATGAGGTTGTTGTCGCTGTTCTTAAGGTGGACGTAGTACATCCAGATGCCGGCAACGTGGGCGACCTTGTTAGCGACATTGGCGTGCTTGTTGATGCGAGTCTTGAGCTCTTCGGCCTGCTTGGGGGTGTACGCCTCAGCGCCGACGAGGGTGAGGAACTCCATTCTGGCCCGGGTCGGGGTTGCACACGGAGAGCGGCCAGCGATCAATGGGGAATTCTCGCCCGGATTGAGGGTTGGCGACAAAGATAAGTTTTGCAGCATTCTGCGTGACTCTCTCGGCGGCGGCATGGCGGGGTGATCAAAATTTTGGCGGGGCGCCTGATAAACGATAAGGTAGCGTGAAAACGGCGTCGAGGATGGCGGGGCAGTTCTTCATTTTTGTGGCGGTGGAGGTGCATGGTGGGGTTCTTCTTTTTTCGCAGGACTCAGGACTCACTGATCAAGGAGTGTTCACCTCGAGAAGCAGGAGCCTGACTGAGTCTCTCCAGGTTTGGTGGTCTTGTCCCGCGACAGCTGGGCCCGCCGCAAGGTGTCTGGGCGTAGGGGGGACGCATGAATCGTGGCTGGTGATGTGAGGTGCGCCGTTGTCGGAACGAATCTGGCAGTCAAGTGTGGCTGGTGGCTGGTGGGGGAGGGACATGGTTGGCTGTGAGAGTTGGCTGGGAGGGATGAGTGTGTTCCCGAAGGTTACCCTGCTTGGATGATGGATGGAGGATCAAAATTAAATCTGAAATATATGTCACCAGCCTTGCAATGTTCCCTCCTCTCCCTCTGTATCTCTACATAATACTGACTCTACCATGGATGTCTATCTTTGCCTGTCTCTGCACTTTAGCTGGCTGGACCTTGCTGCATTAACCAGAACTAGCACTGCCGGGCCTGTCATCGCAAAATTTCCATCCGATGGGGCCGAACCAAGCGCAACACTGGAACGCAGCTCCCGTCACAAAATTTCCCAGTGTGTCATTCACTGACTTGCTAGCCTGGCCGGCGACGCTTTTGGCGGTGTTAGCACTTGGTCAGTTTGACATGGACGGATACAGTGGAGCTCAGAGCGCCCTGGTGCACGGCGAACAGTAAAAGTGCCGGCCGCGTCGTAGCGCATCTGGCGCTGTGCGATCGCCCAAGGTTTCGGGTCTCCGGGATGCTCCCACGTCTCCGTGCCCAACAGTCCCGTGCCGTTGCCCCCCTTACCTGCTGAGGAACCTCTTGGGTGCGCTCCATTCTGCGGTACTATTTCTGCCAACCAACCCTGTCACTCGTCCTGGAACAGCGTCAGAGGGACCAGGCGACGTCAACTGGCACCTGGAAACAAGCAATTTTGGGTGGGAAGCTCGACCTGCACCTGTCTTGGCCCGTATCTGATTGGCTCCCCTAAAGTCGCCGTTCTGGATCCCCAATTCAAAAAGATCGGGTTCGTCAACTCTGCGACCGCCCGCCCTCCCGCCGCGCTGCGCTCCGCTCCTCCCCTTCTTTTCATCGACGCGTCGGCCCTTCCTTGACCGACATTATCCCATCTTTTTTTCTCTTTTGCCATTGTCTTTAGAGCCGGTTGGGTGTTTGTCGTTTGTCGAATCTTTAATCCAACCTTGTCGTATCACAAACCGCCAAGATGATGCACTGGCTGACGTCCTTTGTGACGTCCTTCACGGGCTACCTGGCCCCGATCTTCCTCATCATGTCGCCGGTCCTTTCCTACAGCGACCAGGCCTTGTCGATGCACCGAAACAAGTCGAGCGCAGGTTTCTCTCTGGATATCCCGTTGATCATGCTGGTCGCCTCTCTGCTAAAGTGCGTGGGTCGAGGTCCGTCATTTCCGAACCGAAGCTGACATGCTGGTGCTACGCAGGATCTTCTACTGGCCCGGCGCGCGATTCGACACCGCCCTCCTCGTCCAGGCGATTCTGATGGTTGGGATGCAAGTTATCTTGCTCAAGATTGCGCTGGAACACCGTTTGCCCCCGTCATCCAAGGGTGGAGAGGCTGCGACGCCTTTCGCAAATGTCAATGACGGTCCCGTCTTTGGCGCACAGAGACCCTACCACTTTTGGCAGTGGAGGTCGCCTAAGCCGTGAGTCTACAGCCTCGCAAGTGTTGCGCAGAGCTTCGACTGACCAACATCGCAGTTACTGGCAATTCCTGCTGTACTTCTTCATCGCCTTGACCGTCTGCGAACTGCTGCTCTCTCCTGTGCCGTCGATTTACCAGAGCTATTCGGTTTTGATCGGCTACATTGGTCTCTCGGTCGAGGCGACGCTGCCCCTCCCCCAGATTTTTGCGAACGCGCGGTCGCAGTCATGCAAGGGCTTCCGCTTCTCCGTGTTGGCGAGCTGGCTGATTGGTGACGCCATGAAGATGTTCTGGTTCTTCACCTCGACGACCGAGATCCCCTGGGCCTTCAAGCTGTGTGGCATGTTCCAGGCCTGCTGCGACTCTTTCCTCGGTGTCCAGTACCTCATGTACGGCGACGGCGAGAAGGGCGAGATCAAGGATCATGCACTGGGCAACTATCCTCAGTACCCTGCTGGTGTCTACAAGCCGCCTTTGCCCGATCACATCAGCGGTCGCGTCACTCCCACACGGAGGACGTCGTCGCCCTACGGTAAGGAACTCCGATAATTAAAATGCGTAATTTTGCATTTTGGCTGTATAAAGGGTTTAGTTTCCATCGACATGTATGATCCGCGCGATACGGTGTAGATTCTACGAGATATGGCAAAAGATATGGAAAGTAGCTTAGACAGGGATTAGACAGGGAGTTTCAGGGGCCAAGAGCCCGGGGCCAATGGTAATGCTATGGGAATGCAGGGGTTTTGATGAGAGAAGTGAGCTTGGTTTGCTCTGGAGATGTGTGTAGGCCGTTAACTCGCGTTAGCGACTACCTCTCACGTCATTCTCTGGGCGAGCTTGTGGGATCGCGCATGGCGTAACAAGTGCTGTATTGGTTGCCGTTGGTCTGTCTGGATACCCAATTTCATAACGGATTTTTCTAATTCGCATTGGCTTTTCTTTTTCCTTTGCTGTGCTCTTTTCTCTGTCGCTGCCCAGGTATCTTGCTATCTGAGGCTCACCAAATGTCGCCAATGCTGATGAGTTTCCCAAGCCTCCCAACCTCCTATTTTCCAAGTTGGCCACCCGACTGCCGTACCGCTCCATCGTCGACAACCTCCATCAGGCAGTCTCTAGACCCTGGAGCTGTAGGCCCTCAACTTGCACCTCAAAAGTCTGTCCGTTGCGAGAGAACTTCGTCTTCATGATACTCGCTTGTCATTGACCTGCCAACGCCCCACAACCTGCTCATTTGTCACTATACCTTGTCTCTCTCTGTCTTTCCTTTCTTCACTTGGCCGACGACGAAATTTCCCGAATTGTCGACGACCTGCAGGAGCTTTAACGATCCTTTTGCGACAAAATCGATCCCGTCCTCTACGATCATATCTCAGACGACGTCGAGGTCCCCACTGAACCGTTCAACTCGATCAGCCTTCATCCCCGTACCCACCTCCGTGGGTATTCCTTGTCTGGGCGAAAGTTGCTGTTGGGCGCAGGTTCAAGTTCAACTTGAACAGTTGCGAAGAGTCTTAGCTGGGAGCTTGTCTCCTCGTGAGGCGTCCTTAGCAACGTGGACGGGACGGGTCTAAATTAGACTAAGGGTTCATTAGGAGCTAAGAGGTGAGTCGAGTTGCACCTCTCTTATCATCGTTTTCTTCAACATGCGCCGTGTCTCCTGTTACACATACTATTGCACTCTGCTCAAGTATAAGTCTCTTTCTCTGGGAGGTTCGTAGCCGCCCCTACCATCATTTTCTCGGATGCGAAGCTGTATATTCGGGTGCCGTGCCTTCTCGGGTCTCTTCGTGCACGAGACTTATCTCATGACACGGGAGGCGCGGATGGGCAAAGGATGTAATCATGTACTACCTTAGGTAGACGGGAAGCAAGCACATCGCCAGTATCACAGTACCTGCCGCCCTCGATATAACATACTCGAAGGCGCTTGCCCTGGAGTCTCCTGCTTGCCTTTCCTCGGGATATAAGTTCGGCTTCTCTCCTCTTTTGCTTTCTCCGCAACTGAACACATCCATCATCAACGAATATCGAAGCTGACGTTTACCTCACCTAGCCCAACGAACCTTGACTATTGTAGTCTGTCTTTCTTTCCTACAACTCTTCTTGATACCCCTGTTTCAACTCCATCTTGGTAAGTCGCCTGGTCCGGATCAGTCGTGGTCCTCATCCTGCGTGAGCCACAACTCACGGTTGTCTCTTCTCTTGCCTAGCTTCATCGCCAACTTCCTGCCCTCTGCATAAGCACCTTCTCACACACGACTCCCACCAGCCTCAACTTCCGTCCTCAACCCACTATCTAGTACCCACCCAAACCAACAATCACACAAAGACTTACCATCATTCAGCACACCCAGTGCCTAGTCGGCCATCGCAGCCTTACCGAGTCAACCTCAAGGCAGCAGGCATTTCCTAAAAGCGCCATAATTTCTCACTCGAGGCACTGCTCTTTTTGAAATATTAGCAGTGAGTACTCAGACTTTTCCACCATATATTTTTTGCCTATCGCACCTTCGACGTACTCCTTACCTCTCTCTTACCTCGGAGCTTCTACTCCTTCCCTTTCTTATCGACCTCTACCACGACTGCCTTCCTCCCCCTCTCAACACAGCCCATCACCAATCTATCACCAACCTTCTCCTCCCTCAATATTCTTAGCGGAGTGTGCGACTGACAAAGCAGCTGCCCTACCTCAGACAAGAACCCAACATGGCTCCCGTCACCAGCAAGACGAACTTCAAGACCTACGACGCGCAGGCTCGCCTGCTGCGTGCTATCGTCGCTGCTCACCCCGAGGTCAAGTGGAACTACAAGGGTAAGTGCGACCTCTTCATTTTCCCTTCCTTGTATCTTTGCCTTGGTTTCTTTGTCTTTTTCCATCCATGTTCTGGCGTCTCTGACGTCTGGAAGATATCGCCGAGCACTTTGGCTCCGACATGACGGAGTATGCGGCTCAACACCGCTTCCGCGCCCTCAAGAATCATTCAAAGATCATCAAGGATGCAGTCGCGTCGGGAATGGACTGTATTCATATCCCAGCAGACCTTCCCAAGGATGCCAAGGGTAAGGATTGCTCTTGATTGCTGTCGACTTTGTTCATGTTCTTTCGTCGCCAATCTGTCGGCCCTGATGCTAACGCCTGAAAAGACATCGCCAAGTTCTTCGGCGAATCGACTGCCGACGGCATCCAGTTCCAGTTCCGGAGCATCAAGAAGGACGGCGAGTCCCTTAAGCAGACCGCGAACAGCGGCGGCAACCCGGCCACTGCGTTGAACCTGTCTGGCGCAGGCCCTTCCAGCGCTGCTTCGACCCCGCGCAAGGCCACCCCCTCTAAGCGCCTTGCCTCCGGTGGCGGCCGCTCAACTGTCAAGAAAGCCAAGCCCATCAAGCTCCAGCCTTTGAGCGATGAAGAGGATGACGAGGGTGGTGACGACGTCGATTATAACGCACTCGAGGACACCCCCTCCAAGTCGCGGGTCCGCGACCATGTCCTCGACGGCCGCATCGGCAAGACGACTCCCAGCCGCCGCAGCAACACCCCCAGCCGCGCCGCTACTATCGCCGCTGCTGCCAGCATCAGCCATGTTGCCGCGGTCGACTTGACCACTTCTGACAGCGAGGTCAACACCCCTGATGACGCCACGGCTCATGAGACCCCGGCTGTCAACTCGAAGCCCGCTTTCATGGCCCCGTCGTTCGAGCAGCCGGTCGCCTCCCAGCCTGCCGTCCAGCCTGCCCCTGACGTCTACGCGCCTCAGCATAGCTTCGACCAGCAGACCCAGCAGGCAGATGATAGCTTCTACTTCAACCCCGAGCCCCAGGATGCCATGCCCAGCTTTGTCGTCAGCGAGATGGCCAGCTTTGACCAGGGTCTCTTCGGCAACAACTACATGGACAACAACGATGGAGAGATCTGAGTTGGCGGGAACGTGGAGAACCAAGAACGGCGGGTGGATTCGGGTTTGCTTTCTTGGCTTCTAGATTTGCTTTTATGGTTTTCCCTTTCTATCAGGATCTCGGAGGTTTGGCGTTGGGAAGTACCCCCTTGGAACGGGGAAACACATGTACATTAGAGTATTTGTACGATTGACAGATTGTCAATCTCCCCCACAAGGCTTGATACGTGGGAAGCATTCCACAAAATGAGATACCATGGCAATAGGCCATCATGATTTACACCCTCTGCACCCTTGATGCGTGTGATGTTGCTATGCAATATGAAAAATGTAATGACGGGTATCTCCTTTTTAATTCGCTGCTGTCTACAGAGTACGCCCGTCCGAGTATCCCCCCTTTTTTTATTGGCATTTGCTTTTTTAACCCGAAATCACTCAAATTTCCTTCTCGCCGCTGAGCAACTTCCACAGGGCGTCCCTCTCGACAAAGTCGTGGTGGATGATGTTGACCAGCCAGTACCCGGAGCGTATTCTCTCCAACAGGGCCTCGCTCTCGCTGCCCTTACCGTAGACGGTGGCCCACTCGCCCCAGATCTTGAAGGCCTCCTCAGCCCACGCGCGGAAGCTGACCTCCTCGATGATTGTCGGCGTAATGATTTCCTTGCCGGGGAAGACGCCCCACGTAACGGCGTTGGTGCTCGACTCGGTGCCCTCGAGGACGAGGCCGCCGCTCGAGTCGGACGAGACGAAGTCGCCGGCGGCGTTGGCGGCGTAGAAGCAGATGGTCTTGTCCTTGACCTCGTTCAGCCGCGCGACGAGGCCGGCCCAGTCGGCCGAGGGGAGGAAGAACTCGACAAAGGACTTTTGGAAGACGAAGCCGTGCTGCGGGCCCCAGCCGAAGGTCGGGTCGCGCGAGGGGATGCCGTTGACGGCGGGCTGGGAGGCGACGGTCCACCAGCCGCGGGAGTTGAGCTCGAGGAGCTCCTGCTGGATTATGTTGGACTCCGGGAGGAGCTCCTCCTCGCTCCAGGGGATGGCGCTGAGCTGGCCCTTGATGTGACGGATGAAGAGGTTGTTGATGTCCTGGACGGTCTTGGGCGTGCCCCAGAGGCCGACGGCCTGGCTCACGGACATGTGCAGGCTGACGCCGTAGCCGTCGATCTCGCCGTAGGCAGGGGAGCGGGCGTCACCCCAGCGGCCGTTGGGGAAGTCGTCCCAGGTGGCCTCGCGGCCGAGGACGCCCTCGCCTTCTGAGATGGCGAGGGTGTTGGCGCGGGTGTTCACGGGCTCCGCGGAGAGGGAGGCGGCGGTGGTCTCGTAGGCCGGATTTGAGGCCGAGGAGACGATGACGCGGTTGTGGGGGTCGGAACCGATGGAGGAGGCACGGCGGTTGGAGTTGGAGAGGGCGCGAGGAACGGCGGACATGGGGTTGAGGCCGTTGAGCTGGACGGTGGGCACGGCAGCGGCAGCGGCGGCGACAGCAGCGTCGTCGATGATGGCGGATTCGTTGTCGTCGTCTGCATGCTCCGGGATGAGGCCCGTCCTCTCGAGGATGAAGGAGACGGCCTTTTCGAGGTTGAGGGTGTAGAAGTGGAAGCCCTTGGGGCCGGGGGTCCTGCTCTTGACTTCCTTGACTTGCTCGACGAGCTCGCTGAGAATGTCGACACCGACGCGCTTGACCTTTTCATCGTCACCCTTGGCCGCGTCGAGGCGGGCCATGAGGGCATCCGGGACCTTGGCGTGGCTGAGCTTGGTGGTGCGCTTGATCATCTGGTAGCTCTGGATGGGCATGAGACCGGGCAGAAGGGGGATGGTCTTGAAGGCGCCGCTGGGGTGCTCGCGAAGCACCTTCTCGAAGTTGTCGTACGCCTTGATGTCAAAGAAGAGCTGGGTCATGATGAAGTCGGCGCCGGCCTGGACCTTCTCGACGAGATAAGGCAGGTCGTGCTCGAAACTCTGGCCGAGAGGGTGGCTCTCGTCGGCGTGGCCCTCGGGGTAGGCGGCAACTCCTATGCAGAAGTAATCGCCGTACTTCTTCCTGATGTACTTGACCAGGTCGATGGCCCAGACAAAGTCGTCCATGTCCTCGACATCGGAGTCCTCGGCGGTGCGGTACTCACTCTTGCGCGGGGGATCGCCTCGCAGGGCGAGGATGTTGCGGATGCCGAGTGCCTTTGCGTCTTCGAGGGCCTTATCGATGAGTTTGCGGCTCATGTTTGTGCACGTCAGGTGAAGGCAGGTCGTGAGACCCAGCTCGCGCTGGCAGATCTCGGCCAGCTCAAGGGACTTTTGTGAGGTTGAACCGCCGGCACCCCAGGTTACGTTGACGAAGAGAGGCCGCAGAGCCCTTTCCATTCTGTCCAGACGGTCGCGCAGGTTGGAGAAACCCATGACGGTCTTGGGCGGAAAGAACTCCAGGGAGAAGTAGTTGGCATCTGCCGGCAGGGCGGCGATCTTGTCCGTTATCTTGTCCATCTTGAGCGTGGTAGCTGTGCGTATTTCGATATGGTTGAGGCGATAAGTGGTCAATTCGAACTTCTGGCCTTCTGCGACTCCCACGTCGGAGAAGAGAGCCCTCAGCTGAAAATTCTGGGGTCGTGTGCCGTTGATATCAGACCTCGGTGGAGGGGTAAGGCGGGGTGCTCAGCGAGTGAGTATGAGAATTTGCGTGAGACACCCGGTAGACCAAGTGACGTGCGTAAAGACTGCAACTGAAAGACAAAAAATATGTCTGTGGTACGACGAGCTCAACAGGGGAAGCAGCTATTGTCTGAATAAACCTCAATGCTACCTTATTGGTCTGTTTGCGCTGTCGTCATTCCTTAGCACAGAAGGCGTACCCACGAAGATATTGAAAGACATTTGAGCGATGGCGGGGCAGTTCGCTTTAAGGAGATCGGTGCGCATACTGTGACCGCAACTTCAGATGACACATCCGTGGGGCGGTGAAGCCGGTACACAGTGTCCAAGCTAGTCTCTAACGGTTTTTAGTTCTTCCGCACTGGTTGCTGGGTTATCCCTTGCCATGTTATTTAGGAGAAAACCCCCTTTATTTACAAAAGATGGTAAAAAGGGGGGATCTAATACTTCGTGCGGTCAGTCCGGTCGTGTAGCTCGTCTTATCATGGTTGAGAGACGGCAAGACCCTGCAGGCAAACACCAAGTACGAGCTCGTCCGTCTGCATGAGCTGGTCCAACAGTGTGATACCCCAAGACGATTCGTCCCAGGGGTGAGAGGGACAAATGACGTTCCCCTGCAGGTCCGCCCTACCCTCCGGAATTTTAGTGGCAGAGGACCCTGCAGGGATTCTGGGCGCCATTCCGAGAGCTCTCCGTTTTTGATGGAGCTCGGCTTGCAGGTGCAAACGAGGTCACCTTCCCTCCCACAAACCCCACGATAGCGTGACAGCGGCGGATGACTACAACCTCGCCGACTTCACTTCAACACCGACGTCGTCAATTGGCCATGACACAACCGTCGCGATGCAACTGATCCACGCAAGACACATCGGCCGCACGTGGCCTGCTCGGGCCATAGCGACGTTTGCAAAAACTGCGCGAGCTTCACCGTCCTTGGCATATCGACACCCGCAACCCTTTGCGAGCCCATGCTTGGCCACCGCCGCCGCCCAGAGACGAGGACTTGTCGACTTGCCTGCTCTGGACAAGAAATGGCGACAGCAGTGGAAGGCCTCACAGACTTCTGCAGACGATGCAGATTCCAGCAAGCCGAGCAAATACGTCCTTCCCATGTTTCCGTACCCGTCGGGCACCTTGCACATGGGCCACTTCCGAGTCTACACGATTGCCGATGTTCTCTCCCGGTACCACACCATGAAAGGCTCCCGGGTAATGCTGCCCATGGGTTGGGATGCGTTTGGACTTCCGGCGGAGAATGCTGCCATTGAGCGTGGAATTGACCCCGCTGTTTGGACCAAGAGCAACATTTCAAAGATGAAGGAGCAACTGGAAATCATGAATGGCACTTGGAACTGGGAAAGGGTTCGTTGATCAAATCCGTCGTTCAGTTCCATGTCTGACTCGCTGTCTTGCAGGAAATCGCCACCTGCGATCCCGAATTCTACAAGCACACCCAGAAGCTCTTCCTCATGATGCTCGAGCGCGGTCTCGCCTACCAAGACGAGGCCGAGGTCAACTACGACCCGGTCGACATGACGGTTCTTGCGAACGAACAGGTAGATGCCAACGGATGCTCCTGGAGATCAGGTGCCAAGGTTGAGAAACGCAAGCTGAAGCAGTGGTTCTTCCGCATCTCTGAGTTCAGAGACTCCTTGCTGAACGATCTGGAGACTCTTGCCAAGGACGAGGCTTGGCCTGAGAGAGTTCTTGCTCAGCAAAAGAACTGGCTGGGCAAGTCGACGGGCGCAACTATCAAGTTCCCCGTCCTGGCCATGGGTCACGACATTCATGCCGGCATCGAAATCTTCACGACAAGACCCGACACCCTTTTCGGGGTTCAATATGTCGCCCTGGCCTCTACCCACCCAATCGTAGCTTCCTTGGCCAAGAGTGATCCCGAGTTGCAGGCTTTCCTGGATACTCTTCCAGGACTACCAAAGGACTCCAAGGTTGGCTACCTCCTCCCTCATGTGAGGGCTATTAACCCATTGGCCTACCACGAACATACCCCTGATGCCACAAAGGCATCTATCCCGGTCTATGTGGCGCCATACGTTCTTGGGGACTACGGTGAAGGAGCTGTTATGGGCGTGCCTGGCCATGATCTGCGAGACAATGCCTTCTGGAAGGAGCATCACTACGATGAACCTGTGAGGTTCGTTTTGGCGGCATCTGAGGATGAATCAACGTCCGCAATGGTAAATGATCCGTTTGTTGAGCATGGAGTCATGACAGCAAATAGTGGTCCTTTCAAGGGCAAATCCTCCGAGGAGGCTGGTCGGATGTTGGTTGGCATCCTCGAGGCAGCAGAACTGGCCAAGCCCGTAGAGAAGTGGCGATTGAGAGATTGGCTCATCAGCCGTCAGAGATACTGGGGAACACCCATTCCGGTTATTCACTGTGGCTCCTGTGGCCCGGTTCCTGTTCCTGACGACCAGCTCCCGGTCAAATTGCCTCAAGTTGATGAACATTGGGCAAATGGGAAGCCCGGAAACCCATTGGAGAGAGCCGATGACTGGGTCAACACCAGCTGTCCCAAGTGTGGCGGCGAAGCCAAGCGGGACACAGACACCATGGACACTTTCGTTGACTCAAGCTGGTACTTTGCTCGCTTTGCGGACCCTCACAATGAGAAGGAACCCTTCTCAGTCGAGGCAGCAAAGACGTTGCCTGTCGACTTGTACCTTGGCGGCGTTGAGCACGCCATCTTGCATCTACTCTATGCCAGATTCTTCTACAAATTCCTGGCTACAACTCCCCTTTTTCCAGCCTCGGAGGAGGGCGCAGTCCACGAGCCTTTCACACGTCTAATCACCCAGGGCATGGTCCACGGCGAGACTTTTACCGATCCGAAAACTGGAAAGTTCCTGAAGCCGGATGAGGTCGACTTGAAGGATCACGCCAACCCGAAGGTCATCGCCACAGGCGAGACGGCGAATGTGTCATATGAGAAGATGTCCAAGTCCAAGTACAATGGTGTCGACCCGACGCAGTTTGTTGCCAAGCACGGCGCAGATTCAACACGAGCTCATATGCTCTTCCAGGCGCCTGTCGACGAAGTTCTCAATTGGGACGAGAGCAAGATTAGCGGTGTCACAAGATGGCTCCAGAGGCTGCATGATCATGCTGAGAAAATTCAAACTTCGATTACTGACGCTAAAGGAACCTCTGTCAAGATGTATCTGGAGGAACGCTCAAAGAACTTGGGATCTTTGAGTGCTCACGAACTGGCCACCTGGGATGCGGACATCCACATCTGGAGAGCTGTCCAGGGGACTATTGACTCCGTTACGCAATCCTACGAGACAGTCTTCTCTTTGAATACGGTCATTTCGGATCTCATGAGCTTGACTAAGACTCTGCTCGACAACACGGGCGCAAGCCCACTGATCCAGATGGAGGCACTGTCCACACTCCTGCGGTTGACGGCTCCTGTTACACCCGCCTTTGCGGAAGAATGCTGGAGCACCCTGCGCCCTGAAGCTGGCTCTATCTTCCGGTCGTCTTTTCCCGTGAAGGACAACACCGAGTCGTTGCTGACACCCCGTAAGCAGCCTGTTGCCATTCAAATTAATGGCAAGCTGCGCGGTGTCGCAGAAATTCCCTCACCTCCGTCTGACCTAGAGGGTGATGCGTTGAAGGACTGGATGTTGGCGGAAGTTTTGAAGTCCGATGAGGGCAAAGCCAAGTTCTCGAGCGGTCCACTTGACATTAGGTCTCCAAAGAGGGTCATTGTCGCTAGGGGTGGCAAGACGATGAACTTTGTAGTCTAGAGATGTAAAGATATGATACCCGGCGCTTGTAAAACATATAAATACAGTAAAACGTCACTCTCAGAGTTCATCAGTCTAGGAAGGAAGGTGGTGTTGATGTATGGGACCAGCCAGCGTTCGGTAGGTGTCTCATTTCATACAAGCCAGCAATCGGTACAACTTCGAAAGGTCAAAGTTACCAACTAAGACGGCGGAAGGACTGAGCCACATGCGTTCTCAGCAGAACGAAAAGGCCGGCAGGATTCTGGACAATATGTTGGGTGCATAAGTTCTTGTATTTTTGGTCTTTGCTTTCTAACCACGGATCTTCTGCGGCCTGAATGTCTAACGGGCTCTGTCTCTTCCGCAAGCTCTCCCTTCCCAATATTTATATCTATACTCCTCTATGCGCCGTGTATCGTAATTTCGTCTACGTCATTCCTCATAAGATCTTTGTAACAGCCAGCTCACCCTCGGCTCCCTCAACCTCCAAGAAAGACCTCGTCTCCAGCTTCTTCTTCCACTTCGCGCTCTCGTAGCGCCCTAGAATCATAGTCATGCGCAGCAGAGCGCCCTCGCTCGAGGCATGCTCGGCTCCGCTGTCGGAGATGGGGGTAAACGTCCACCTTCCAAAGGCCCAGTTGAGGATGTAACGCCCTTGCGGGTGCGGCGGCGTAGGAGCGGCATCGTCCTCGTCGGAGCCCCTCACCGTGGACGATGCTGTCAGCACAGCCTTGATGCGGTACACCTCCTCCTTGGGCGCCGCGCGCAGCAAATCCTGCAGCTTCTCGGAGTTGACCGCCGCGCCCTTGGGGCCCTTCAGCTCCACCGACAGCACCTCGACCTCCGTCTGGTGGTCGTGCGCGTGCTTCTCCCCGTTGTGTTCGTGGTCGTGGTCCTTGGCCGTCGCGCCCTCTTCCGTCAACCCCTGCGCCAGGCCCCCGTCGACGCCGAAGACGAGGTCGGCCCCGACCCAGCCCTTGCGGCTCTTCACCCACGGTATCTCGATCTCCAGGTCGCCGACGCGGTCGAGCACCTCGTCGAAGCGGTCCTCGGAGCAGAGCTCCCACTTGTTGAAGACGATGAGGTCGGTGTACTTTGCCTGGATGCGCGCGGTGTAGCTCGTGTCCTCGTAGCCCTTCCAGTTCTCCGTGTCGATGACGCTGATGACGCCGTCGAGGACGTAGTTGCCCGTCTCGCGGGCGAGGCGGTTGACCTCGAGGGCGAGGGTCGCGGGGAAGGCGGAGCCCGAGGTCTCGACGACGATGCGGTCCGGGCGGACGGTGGCGTGCAGCTCCTCGAGGGCGGTGCTGAGCTGGCCGACGAGGTTGCAGCAGATGCAGCCGTTGAGCAGCTCCTGCACGCCCGAGATGGCGTTGGAGGATGCGAGCTGGGAGTCGACGGCCAGGTCGCCGAACTCGTTCTTCAGGAGGGCGAGCTTGTAGTCCGGGTTCTTGGCCTTGAGCTGCGGGAGGAGGTTGAGGATCAGCGTCGTCTTGCCGGAGCCGAGGAAGCCGGTGATGATCGTGATTGGGATCGGAGCCATCTTTAGAGAGCGTGGGTGCGCTGTCGCAAAAAGTCGTGGTAGAGAAAAAAAAAATTCCCCAATGCGTTGTAGGTTGAGACGAACCGTCAGATCACCGTTAAAGAAAATGCCGCCGCCGCGAAAGGGACCGGGCCACTCGAGCGGAATGGAGGGGCAGAAGACCGATAAGGAGCCGATAAGAGCCGATAAGGAAGCTTCTAGCGACGTAATAAGGTTATCTTAGCGGGACAGCCAAGGGGACTGCAGTGCCGAGCTAGGCGGTTTGACGTCATTGGCCCCAGAATGCGGAGGCGCCCTTCGTTACCTCACACCATGCCACCATGCGCTGCACCTGTTTTCCTGGCTGTTGCACAACGCAGAACCAAGCAAAACTAGGTGGCATACACGGCCGGCAAGAAAGCTCCGAGTGCTAAGTGAAAAGGCCCAGCCCAGCCCCGAGATCGAAGGCAGCGGTCCCCATCAATCAAGCACGACAGGCCAAGCAGCAAGCCCGCCCAGACTTATGATCACATAGCTCGGCACCAGGCCGCGCGTTTTGGTACCCAGTGAACCTGCATTCAAGCTCTCTCTCTCCCCCGTCACCCACGTTGCATCACCGTCCGTCATCCTATCAGGCTTACCTATTTAGTAGAAGCAGCCCTTTCCCACCCCGCGCAACCTCCCAGCCCTGTCAGGCGTATTCTTTCCTCCCGCCTTATTTCTTGCCCATCGACCCAATTCTTCACTCTTAGCCTCTTGATGCTTGTTGCTCCGCCACATTAACGGAAACTCAATTGCGACCGCCAGCTCCCCTGTAACCCGTGCCAAGACCTGTCTCTACCGTCCCTTCTACGCCGCGAAATCCTTCCCATCAGCACACCGAAGCTCCATACTTCAGCCTTACCGACGACAACGACTGGCACACGAGCGCAACCTCTAACTCCTCCTCCTTCTTACTAGCCTACTCTTAACACTTTGTCTGTCCACCCTATTATCATGTCCGCGCAGCCTAATACCAAGTTCGCTCCCGCCCCCAAAACGACGGTCAACGGACGCGAGATGAGCTTCAAAGAGCAGCTCGACCAAGCAGCGCACGACGCGCGAGAACCCGACGAGCCGCCGAAGCAGAACCCGATTGTCGAGAAAGGTAGGTGCACACACACACACACACACACACACACAAAACCAAAACCCAGCATCATCGTCACGACACACCTCTCCTCTATCTCATCTCTTCATTCGTCTCTGCCCAATCCTCATACAATATGTATCCTCCAGAACCCACAGACACATGAACAACGACACCTGCCTTTTCTTTTGTCCGGTACGGTATAGCTCATATAGACATTCCACAAAAGTGACACAGTACATTCCAGCCGCCGCCAAGATCCTGGGAAACCCGCCAGAGGACAAGGAGGCAAAGATCTCGCGCCCGGGCATCCCTGGCCCGCCGGAACGACCGTACAACGACGCGCAGGTGGAGGAGTTTATCCGACAGCAGCACCGCAGCAAGGGAGAGGACGGCATGTTGGAATGAACAACGCCTCTTTCTTGGAGGGGGGGCAGAGCTGGCTGAATGAATCAGGGGGGGAACTTGTCTGGCGTCCTTCTTTTTTGGAAACCCCTCCACCCTCGCCCTCCCACACGTCATCCCATCCGTCACGTCAAAAGCTCTTGGCCACGGATGAGGGTCCATACGCGGACGAACACCCTCTGCAAATACACTATTCATGAGAAATGACAGGACCAACCAACACATACTCTCTCAACTTCACATGAGACGGTCAATAACACAAAGCAACAGGAAGGGGATCAGAAAAGACACCCTAGGAAACCTGTATTCATACTCAATCTAAAATTGTTCAATTGATGAAAACGCGACACCCGAGGGTCCATTTGTCCCACCTATGTCCAACTCCGTCCGCTTGGTTGGAGCAGGATTTGTGATCCTGCCGCCAAATGCCGCCAATTAGTAACAGAAAACAACATGTGCAAAAACGTCTCAGGAAGGGATAAAATGAGGTCTTTCTATTTTTCTCCGTGCGGGCGAGGAAAGATTCCAAGAAAAAAAAAAGGAAGAGCAATCAACATCCCCTACTCGTATACCCAGGTACATGTTTCATTTCCCCTTTCCCTTTTATGATCTTGTCTTTGGTCGTGAAGGATTTAGATTAGTCGTTGAGCGTGTATGAGAGAGAGTTGGCTAGGCTTAAGCAAAGACTGTGAAGCCGGCAGCCATTGCAATACCGCAAAGGAGGCCGAGGCTCTGCTTGAGGGACGGTGCCGAGGCGACGACAACGGTTGAGGGCTTGCCAGTGCCGGGAGCGGTGGGGTTGGCGCCGGGGGCACCGCCGGCGGGGACGGAGGCACCGGGCTGTTGACCGGCTCCGGATTGGCCTGCGCCAGTGCCGGGCTGTCCAGGAGTACCAGGGGCGCCGCCAGGAGTGCCTGGGGTACCGGGCGCGCCACCTGTACCAGGAGAGCCGGGAGAGCCAGGGGAGCCAGGGCTGCCAGACTGTCCAGGAGCACCGGGCTGTCCGGGGGTACCAGGCTGTCCAGGAGTACCGGGCGTGCCGGGAGTGCCGGGGGAGCCAGGAGTACCAGGGGCACCAGAAGCGCCGGGAGCAGCAGGGAGGACGCTGTAGTCGCCGTAGCTGCCGTAGACACCGTAGCCGGGGGCGGAACCACCAGTGCCAGTCTGGCCAGGGGCGCCGCCAGGAGCACCAGGGGCACCGGGAGCACCGGGAGCGCCAGAAGCACCAGGGCCAGCGGGACCACCACCGGGAGCACCAGAAGCGCCGGGGCCAGCGGGGCCGCCGGGGCCGCCCTGCTGCTGGTTGCCGGCGCCGTAGGAGCCGTAGCCGCCGTAGACGCCGTAGGGAGCGGCGGTGATGACGGGCATGTTGTTGGCGGTAACACCGTTACCGTTGATGACGACTCCGCCGGTCATGGACGGGGCCGGGCAGATGATGGGGATGGTCTTCTGGGCGCAAGGCTCGCAGTAGACGGTGGTGGGGACGAAGCATGGGGGAATGTCGTGGGTCTTGTACTCCCACGGGTACCCAGAGCACACCTCAGTGATGGTGTAGGTGGCAGTCCATGAGGTGCTAGGGTTGGCGGCGAGGGCGGTGGTGGTGTACACGGTGGTGTAGACGTTGCTGGTCACTGTCACCGTGGCCGGGATGGGGTCACAAGTGACGAAGGCGGAGCTGGTGAGTTGGCCGACACTTTGATAATGGGTCAGTATATCTGATGGGAGCTCGTCTGAAGAGTGATGACATACCTCATTTTTGCGGTTGTTCCTGTACAAGCTCTGGGAAGTTGTCTGTTGGGTTGGCTGGGAGGTTTGAGGCGAGCGGATTAGGGAGCTGTACGAAACGAGCGACAGACAGGATATCCTGCGAGGGAGAACGAATGTGAGCGGACAAAGTCCAACGAGTGTACTGGGTGGGCGAGACAGAGTTCTTCGGCGGGCGGAAGACCTTGGGGGAATTGAGAGAACTGGGGAGGAGAGAACTAATCCGAGAGATGGGTAGGATGATGCTCGGCATGCCTCGTCTTATAGGGAAGACAGACAACTGAAGGGCAATGTTGCCGGATTTGAATGAGACACCCAACACACGAGAGCCTGGGCCCATGGGTGACTGTCCTCGTCGCTTGGAAGCAAGCAGAGGGAGGGAATGGGGGGACATTGCGATGCATTCCTCAGTCCGGGGGCGGACGGGACGGGACAATGGAAGGCGACGGGTCTTGAGAAGCGACGTTGGGAATACTGGGCGAGCGATTATCCTGAAAGATGTGACTGATACGTCTTCTCATTTGAATATGGATGTTGGGGAGCGGAGGCTGTTCAGTCAAATGAAAGCAAGAAGAATCAATCTTCAGGTGCCGCATCTCGAGCGAGGAAGCAGGTTCAACACCACATCACCACCTTGGCGGCGGCAGGTCCAACTGGAAAACGGGGAGACGGGTGCCGGGTGGGTGAGACTGTGCCTTGGACTTGACGCGGAGTTGCGTGCTTCTCAAAGCACGTAACGGCGCAAGAATGTACTCAGGGGCCAAGACATGTGGCATCGTTGCAAACTCAACGACAGGGCCTTCCGCTTCCAGAGCGACAAGCATTTCGAGACACGTGCAAATTCGGGAATAACAGTCTAGAACCCAACTGGTCTCTCGCTCATCACGCAAACCCCAAACTTAGCCTTTCGCAGTTGGGAGAGAGCCTAGCTGGGCAACTGCCGTGCGGACGACGAATGTGTTCGGAGGAGAGGGCGGGTGGGGTCACTTGCTCCCTTCCCTTAGCTGACCTCAGCGATGATCGCATCTCCACATGGCGAGAGCTTCCTGCGAGAGAAAATATGCTGCTCGTCCACCGGCCGAACAGCAGGACGCGACACCAAACGGGACAAGCCTGCAGATCCAGTCGAGCCTTGGTGCTGAATTTGGCATCAGTCCTGGACAGTCAAGGTCTGGATCGAGACATTCCCACTCTGGTCACCCATTCACCGGGAAGTTGTCACGAACGATGTTCATAACGCGAGAGCGCCTCCTCATCACCTGTCCATAGCTCAGCTTCAGCTAAGCAAGCCGAGAGGGCTCCATCAGCCTGGCTTATATCCCGCTCAGTCCGTCATTTCATGTGCACAAGTGTCGGTTTTCAAAGTCGACGAAAAAAACTTCAGCATGCTTGAAAGCATGTCCCCCATCAACAGCATTTCTCACCCATCGCCCGAGAGGGCCAGGGGAAAAACTTCCTATAATCAAGGGTTTTAATCTGCAGAGCATTCCCTCCGGAGAGAGAAAGGCAACTCGACACCGTGGAGCTACTTGGTGCTGGTCGTGGCAGCTCTGGGTTACTTTTTGATCTAAGGAAGAAAAAGAAGAAGAAAGATGGAAAGAATTTGCGCAGCGCGCGTCCATTTTGAAGGTCGAGGAATTTGGCGCTAGTCCGCCTTGAGATGAACCCACCCAGCGGCTAAGGTAGGTCGCTGCACGTGACTGAGCGCCGCCGCTGGCAAGGGTACGTACCTGCACGATGAATCTAGCGCCCATTCCTCCCTACTGCTTCTGGCCGTTTACGGTTCACCACGCCAACACCACGCCAACACCACGTTTGGAACCAGAATGGTCGTCAAATAAGATTAATAATATTCGGCGCGGTCCAGTTACGAACATGTGGTAATGATCACCGTTCCAAACAAATTCGCCTTCTTCGTTTCCCCTCTTACCGCACGCGCAAGAACCCAGGTCCCAGGAGAAAAGCAACTGAGACGGAACAGCCAGCCCTAATGCCAGGACAACCAACAAGCGCCGGAAACTCCAAATATGCGTCTTCTTCGTCTACCCATTAACCCGGGTCTCTCCTCTTCTCTCCTCTTCTCTCCACTTTGTTCTATTTCTCATGTTCTAGAGCCGCTTACCAGTTCTTGGCCTGGAGTGTCCGCTTTCCTTCGACAAGCTGCTTGGCGTAGTCGGTGCCGATATACCGACCCTTGAACAGCCAGATGGCGATGCTGGGCAGCTTCCACGTGCCCATCTGCCCCGTCGCCCTGCTGCGGCCGATGGTGATGCCCGCGAGGACTTTGGGGTCCGCGACGTAGTCCGCCGGCCGCGCCGCGCCGGTGAAGTGCGCCTGGATGCTCTTAACGACGTGCTGCGTCTGCAGGTCTGCGATGCGGCCGTACTCCCCCTCCAGGTTGCCAACGTCGCCGACGACAAAGATGTTTTCGTGTCCCGGCGCGCGCAGGCTGGCGTCCTGGTTGATGTGGCCCGTCGCGTCTAGCATGTTGGACGGCAGGAAGGAGCTGTTGGGGATCGAGCCGACGGTGGGCACGTACGCGTCCGTTGTCATGGTCGTCTTCTTGCCGTCTTTGGTCGTGAGCTCGAGGGTCGTTTGCCCATTGGCCTCGGTCTTGATCGCGGTGACCTTGGTCTCGGGGATCGGCTTCACCTTGAGCTTGGTGAGCTCGTTGAGCGCCGCCTTGCGGACGTTATCGACGAACGGCGGGCTGAGCGGCAGCGTGTCGTTGTAGATGAAGTAGACATCCTTGCCGCCCTTTTGCGCGTACTCGAAGCCGATCTCGCCAGCCGTCTCGGCGCCCGTGACGCCGCCGCCGGCGACGACGATGCTCTTGGCGTCCGCGAGCTGCTGGCGCACGCCGTGCAGCGCCTTCTTCGTCTCCTCGGTGGTGCCGACTTCCTTCCACGGCATGCCCTCCTTGGCGCGGGTGCCGGTGGCGATGACGATGGCGTCGTAGGGGATGGTGCGGCGGGAGCCGTCGTTGAGGGCGATGACGACGTTGTTCTTGTCGTCGTTGAGGGCCTCGGCCTTGCCGAGGACGAGCTCCCAGCGCTCCTTGGGGTACTGGGCCAGCTCGGGCTCGATGGGGTAGAAGAGGACGTCGTCACCGAACTGGCCTGGTACGACGCCTCGGACGGAAGCCATGTTCCAGTAGCTGCGATGTGTGTGTGAGTGTGCTGCATGTGCAATGTGTGTATAAAACTGGTGATCTCTCTTACTGCTCAGCATTGGGCGTCACCAGAATGACCTTCATATCCTTGACCTGGGCGGCCGTGTGCTTCAGAGCGTGGTGCGCCACAGGCAGGCCAGACAGGCCGGCGCCGAGAACGACGAGGGTAGGCATCTTTCTCGCTTTCTAGTGTTTGAATTCTACAATCTCGCAAGTAAAAAAAACCGTCTTGCGTCTCGGGGTGTTGGTCAAAGGAAGTCGATTACGATTAGAGAGCTTCGAAGGGAGCAAGCTGCAGTTGCTGGTCCTTGCTTTAAAGGGTTGCTGGGAAGGTGCTCGTTTAGGTTTCCAACACGTTTCGAAACGCTGTGCTCGGAGTTGCGTGCCGTTGTTGTTTTACAAACTTGCCGAACTCCTGTCCAGCTTTTCAGGAAAAAAGGGGAATTGGAACACCTCTTATATGAGACGGGGGAAAGAGAGAGATGTCCAAGTTCGAGTAGGAGCAAGATGGATCAGAAGGAAGTGTATCCCGTGAGGAATCGGATTGCAAATGCGAGATCCTAGCTTTTTGGGTAGCATCACTAAGCCGAACGGAACAGCAGTAATTCAATCAAACCTCAAAGAACATACAAAAAAGATGTTGCCCCGATTTTTTCCTCTTTACAATTATGGATACCAAATTGTCTCCGAATACCTGAGCACACGGCGCAACGCGGATACATTTGCGCGGCGCAACATGTTCCCGTGCTGGCTGTGTCTTTTGTGCCCGTTTCGCAGGGGTTGGGAGTGTGACCCTGTTCCCCCCGGTCGTGTGGTCACCCCGTGTGTTTGCTGCTGCGGCCAGGTGCAAAATGACTTGATGAAGTGGAAGAATAGGCAGGTGGCTTAGATTGTTTGCTCTTGCACATTACGAATACAACAAGCGCAGCCGCTGGGGTTATGATTAATTTGCCTTAGTCAGAAGACAGGCTTTCGAAGAGAATCCGCAGTGCTCCCCTGTGCTGGAGCGCAGAGACATCGAACGCAGTCAAAAGAAGATGCATAAGAGAAAAAAAAACCATCCGCCGCTAGAGCCCGTTCGGGGGCGGCGTTTATGGCTAATCTACGGTCTTCTCCAGCGCTGAGAGCAAGACGGCCAAGGCCAAAGTCGTTCACAGGTGAGTGATTGAGTGGGCGCGCGCGGGAGTCAATTGAGTTGGCGGCTTTTGCGGAGCCCGGCGGTGAACGGTAGAGGGAAGCATGCTGCGGAGGGCAAGTCGTGACGAGGACCTCGGAGATTGGGGGAAGGGCGTGACGAAGGGCACGTGATCTTTGGGAGTTAGGTAATCCAGCGCCCCGCGCGCGCGGCGGCGGGCTTCGGGGGCTTGCGAGCCGCCCGTCTCGGGTATCTTGCAGCTCTTCAGGGACCTAGATTCTTTCCGAGGCGGAGACGATGGCCCGTTGCCGCCGGTGAAACTCCATTCCGTGTACTTAATATCTTCTTGGCGTACATCCGTCCTCGAACGCAACTTTGACGTGACTTCCCGCGTCGCTGGGTGTCAATCAACCACAACAAAACACACGCACGTCATGATTCGGTGCCGCGTATGAACTGTCGCATTGGCATGCTCCTCTACCTATATACTACATTTCGCATCCCACACACGCACAGCTCCCCCTCAGTAAAGCGGCAGCCAGAAGAAAAAAGAAGAAAAAAAAGAAAGTTAGGTTCTCCTTCTGGTCTTCCCCCACTTAAACAGGATGAAACTCCTCCAGCCGTCCCCTTTTTATACCCATATGTGCAGAGCGGGCGGGAATCACAACCAGACGAACAGCGTACCAACGGCGCACAGGCACACGGCCGCAAGGTTGAGTCCGGGAACGGACGCGGCCGCCTTCATGGGGTTCGAGGGCTGAGCGCCGGTCGGCGGGTTCGAGGCCATACCGGGCATGGGCATCGTCATACCGGGGGTCATGCTCATGCCGGGCATCGGGGCCATGCCAGGGTTCGCGCCAGGCGTGGTCGGGGTCGTCGGGGGAGGCATGGAAGGAGGCGCCGCGCCACCGCCGCCGGGCATGGGCATGGGCATGTTGCCAGGCATGGTTCCAGAGCCGGTGCCGTTTCCGCGCGAGGGGCCGGTGCCCATTCCCGTGCCCGCGCCGACGGGGCCGGCGTTGGTGACGCGGAAGAAGTTCCCGGCGACCACCTTGTCCTGCAGACCGGCGGCCATGAGGGCGTTCATGGGGTTGAAGTCGCGGCGGTTCTGGGCGGCGCCCGAGAGCGCCATGAGGCCCTGCTGGGAGATCTGGGTGTGATCGACGGCGACGAAGGTGTAGCGGTGGCTGAGGGGCTCTCTCGCGGGCGGGTTGGGACCGAAGTAGGGCGCGAGGGCCGCGGCGTTCATCTTATTCTGCATCACGTAGACGGTCTTGGTGCCAGCGGTCGTGTTGAGGATTGTCGGGGTGTCGGCGGACGTGAAGCCAGTCTGCATCCAGTGGAGGAGCGTGCCCGTCTTCGGGGGCTGGTTGGTCGGGACGTCAATGTCCACCATCATCACGGCGTACTGGCCCTGCAGCTTCTGCTCGGTCGCAATCGTGGGGATGTTTTGGCTGGCTGATGTTTTGTTAGGACGTGTTCCCTATTGCGCATCGCATACTTCTTTCTTCTCCCTCTGCTGTCCTGGTATCCGTGGGGGCCAACACTTACAATCCCTGGGGAGGTTCACACCGTCCACCGCCGAAATGCCTTGGAAGGAGACGATTAGGGGCGTGTTGGAGGCGGGCATGAAGCCCATGGGCGTAGCGGCCGACGTCAACGTCGCCGCCGCCAGGACGGCAATAGCCTTGGACAACATTATTAAAAAATAATCTCGAAGGAGCGGAATAGGTAATTGTTTCTCTCGCTGCTGGTGAGTTAAGGGTCACTAAGGAAGGAATGAAAAGAAAGGAAAAAACAAGACTACCGGGTTCAACCACAACGTCGTTTAACAGAGAAGGGAAAAGAGTTTCGTACGCGCTAGATGGGGTGGGTGAGGCGCCGGCGTAGACATTATTTACGGCGGAACACAATCGTCTTCTCTCGTCGCCTCACCCATACAGAGGCATACCACACACACACTCACACCAAAGTCCTTTGGGGGTGGTGGCCATCCCGCGGAGCGGAAACATTCAAGAGCCAAGATGAAACGCTGTCTCAGCAATCTTGTTACAACACGCAGGCCACGCTGCTGCATCAAGCATTGACCGCGATCACACTCCCTGGCTCTCGGGAGATGTGCGTCGATAGGCGGGGAAGTGTGTACCTGAAAATATGCAGGGTCATCCTTATTTGAACGTAAGAGCACGGCCTGCGGGTGTTTTCTGCGATGTCGCAGGGCTGCACCGTCGAGGATGTTTGCCGTCTTGCTTCCCAAAGTGTGCAGTGAGTTTTGAATTGGATTCCGCACGTTAGCATTCAGCGTTATACCGCTCGCAGCTGCTAGACTTGGTGTAAGTCGCCCCAACTAACTCTCAGTTGACATGATTGATGATTTCGATTCGCTTCGCAATGTCTTGCAATAATTAATACCTGAGTATTATTTGGCGACCTCAGTCTCTGCCCAAGATGGGATGTTTGTGCGACGCCGGCACGGTTCCAGAGTGCCTCCGGGGTCTGTGGGTTTGTGATGCGCCTTACAATCTTTAATTGCGACTCTGTAGTGGCCGTTGCGCCGGGAGCCAATCAGGTTCTCCTTGGACGAACTCGATCTTCGCCAGGTTAATTGAGGGTGATTCCATGATATGACATAAGTCACCAGACCGCGGTTCTTCGTCCCCCCGAACAACGGTCCAGTTGTTCCCCCGGACTTGGCAATGTGTGGTAGCTAGAACCCGGACACTGCCGGTCGTCCAGCTGGGAAAACCATGGTGTTATCGCTGGCACAACCCCGCCACGACCAGTACCAGGTCTTCAGAGAGCATGAAACATCGGCCTTTTGTTTCCGATACTCGGCAACCGGAGTATGTTGGTGCCCTCGCCAATGAACTTTCCGTGAGGTTGAAATCCAAAATGGACGCCATCTGAATTTTGCCACGAGGTCGGTCCTTTCCCAAGTAATAAGAGGAATGATTCCTAAAGGACGAGTATAACTTCCACTGAAGTTTCGGCTCGTTGCGGCTGCGAAGGCACCTTGGTTCGTGGGCAAGATCCGAGGAGATGGCGGAATGAGAAAGGCAGAATAACCGTCCAGTGGTGTTTGGCAAACCAGACGAAAGCGAGGCACAACCGTTCTTCCGCAACCGCGCGAGAAAAGGGTCTCGACCGAATTACATGATTCGCGAGCCTGAATCGCCAAGGCAAGGTTTGCTGACCTCACCAAGGAGCGCAGCACGGTGATGTTGAAGACCGGACCGGACCAATTTGTCTGGGGGCGTCTTGGCAACAATTGAGAAATGCCTCGTAGATCTACGAAAGCCACAATAAACGTTCGTCAGGGTTGCGAACATCTAATCGAACTGGTTCGTAAATTCGTCCATTATAGCATCACGAACTGTCTCGTTTATGGGTGCATCCAGTTGGCGGTCTGCCAGCCGGATGATCGACGCTTACAACACCCAGATGGAGACTCGCGGGCCGGACACTGATGCATGCATATCCTCACTCTTCTGGGCGGCCAGAAGTGCCGTTGAGCGATATAGACAGGCAATGGAATGCGTGTACCCTGCGAGATTTTGGTCGAGACCTTCGACAAGGTCAAGGAACATACGTGTACCATCAAAATATCTCCGTCTGGCGCACATCGAGAGTCCCTTCTGGTATCTGTCAACCCCGCCCCTAGAGAATTATGTCAGTGGGTTCAACCGGAGGATCGGCAGAGATCAACCTGGGTTATCGTGCTCGCAGACTGTGAGGCAAGGGTCTTGATAGAAAATCAGACGAGGACTGCAGTAGTTGATCGTCGCTGCTCCTCAATGTGCCCGCCACAGCATTGAGCCGTCAATCGCTCCTCGAGATAAGTTTGGAGGCTTATTCTCGGCGAGAGAGACATGAGGCGTCCCATCTAGACAGAGTTTTGAGATTTAGTGTCAGGTCCGAAGAGGGAGGTTTCATCTGAACCTGCCCGTCGCTCCGAGATCGACGGGAAATTTAAAGTGTGTGGCAGTGTGAGGGGGAGGGCCCGGCAAGGTCTTGCGGAGTGGGAGGTGACTGCCTCTTCGCTTTCGTGACAGCAGCCACGCGCAGGGCTCTTGCTTTAAGGAGTCATTAGGCTTTACGCCTGCGTTGAGAAGGTAAGGTGATCTTGGCGCAGCGCTTTCCTGAGGAGCACTGTGATACGCTTTCGTGGCTTTCGAATCGTTCTCGCCACACTGTCATCGTGGCTTTTACCCCTCCGTACTAGCACTTGGAAACTTAGCAGTAGAGCATCAAGCATACAGACGAGGTCCCACCCGGCCGACGGAGGTCCGGCCAAGTTAAGTCTAATTCGGCCCGTGGCCTCGGAGATCTTTGCATTGGTCTTCTTCACATAATCCTCGGAGGAGTGTCCGGCGCGACGCCGGAGCCGCCTCCAAGGCACGAGACCTTCCATACATCTCCAACGATTCAACGGAACATCAATGAGTAGCGATCATGGGAAATCGACTGCACACATTCATGGAGTCGACTTCTCGCCGCATCCTCTGTAAAATCCAACCGGACGAGAGAACTTCATCTTTCGTGGTTGGTAAATTCCATCCAAGACCATGGAATAGCTATCCAACCATCCACGCGGAAACGCCTATCATCTGTTTGGGTGGGCACCGCATGTGTGGCAGGCGGATATCCGGGAGCATCTCGTGGTTGTATGCGTTCTTGCCCAACGTTGCCCTTGTTCCGTATTTGTATCCGCTTCAGTCGAGATGGATGAGAAAAGGATTGGGTTCTCAGTGTATCGTTTCGTCAAGAGATAATTTTCGTGCTCGTGTAGTTGATCTCCCGTTCGACTCGTAAGTCGAAAAGTTACTCCTAGACGAAAGAATAATAAGGCAAGAGCTCTGCTTTGGCGTCGAACGGATTCCACATGTGAAATCTGTCGTGCTCGTGCCTGTCGTCCTCATCTCTGTTTCGCTCGTCCCTATGATCCTCTGCGCTGTCATTTCCCTTGCTAAATGGTATATGGCGTATGGACATGCCAGGTGCCTCCGAAATTACATAGCGGTGCCTATGTTGAGAGATCATGCCAGTTTGGGACCACAGAAGAAGTGACTGGGCAGAGCCGCGGGAAGATTATACTCACCTCCCCAGCGGCGGAATGCTCTGTTGCTTGTCGTCTTGCACCGATACTGACTCCCCCAAAGCATGATGCTGGACAATGTTTCCAGGTGCTACCGCGATCAGTGTCCCCAGGGAAGAGAAACGGCCATCTTCGTGTTCGGAAATACAGTGACGATAGCTGTAGGAAACCTTGCAGCACCAAGTATTCAGATACGTGCCAAACGGAGAGCAGCAACCCAATGAAGTTGCAGAATGGGATGACTAGCCTCCTTACCCACTCTCCCCCAGGTATAACTGGAGAATACATGTCATAAGAGTACTTGAAATGCAGTAAAGGCACCTCTCATCAAGCAGACTCCAGGCTTTCCTTCCATGTTCATCTTCGATGGGGGCATGTTTCCCATATTGAATCTCTCACCTAGGCCTTCCTTGAAGTATCCGCGTACCTTACGAGACACTGAGCCGGTGCACCGTGAAACTTCATGCGGTTCCAATCAAACCCATTATTTTCACGGGTGCCGTCATATCTCTCGATTCTCGTCACGGCCGATACTGCTGGACATCTTAATGCTCATGCCAGTAGCCAACGCTCACAATCGGCTGATGTTGAGGCGAATTGTGCTATGTGGACACCACAATACTCTCAGGCGTCGCTGGGCGCTGTCAAAAAGACACTGACGTCCGTCAGACATATTGCCCACCGTAACTTCTGACGCCCTCCGGGTCCTGAGCGAGGGGTCGTACCACCGGGGACGGGGTCGGCGTTCAAAATGACGGAGGGTGACGGAGGAGATCACCAGAGGGTTCGCCACGGGCCAATCACTGTCTACAAGGGTTCCGATATCGAGATCTTTACTGCCGGGTCTCGAGTCCTCAAGCGGACGTAGAGATGTCGACGGAGAGTGACCTACCGAGTTGGATGTTGGTTTGGTATTTCGGCATGGGTCTAATGACATTCTGTCAACACGCGACCAAAAGCCTAGGCCCTGCCGTGTTGGTTTGGAGCATACAATGCTGGTAGGCTTGGTAAAATTCGTTCGATCCCGCCGGAATAGGGGGCTGCGAACGAAACAGCCAGCGTGGACTGCAATGCGAATACAAGGGTTGAATACGTGCGAACTCGTGCGTGCATGTAGGCCACTGACGATTTGGTGGAAACGAACTGTGAGATAACATCATTCATGACGTTCCAGCAGCACTTGCCTTCGTACTCCCCCTCCTCAGATCTTCAAAGGCTCCCACAACACGGGCCGCATCGCAGAGGAAGCGAAACCGATGTCATTGTGCTGAGCCATGCGTTCATTGTAGCCGTTGAGAAACGAGAGCGGCTGCTACCGTAGCCCTCCCGTTAGTCCCAAAAAAATTGACGACATGGGAGGCGAAAGTGCCATGATTAAGGATTTGCTTTGTGAGTTTCGCTAGGCTGATAGTGCCAGGGGTTGGAGCTGGCTGACTATGCGGTCACAGACGCTCATCGCCCTTTCTTCGGTCTAGATGCGCAACATGGGATGTCTGGGGAAACAGAGTAAGAGACAGAGCCCCCCGTCCCGTTTGCTGCTTTGCTCTTTGGGGCATGGTGTCACTGCTGGACATGAGGTGAGGCATGTCGTCATCGCGTGTGGTGCTGGGCGGTGCCCAAGTCTAACCGCAGCAGATACGACCAGCCTCTGCAAAAATGCGTGAGCCTCTTTCTGGTTCGGGCCAGACGTAAGGGTCGGGGGTATGAATCCTTGGCGCACCCTGATTGCCTTTCCACCCTTCAACTTCGAGGCTGAGGCGACTTTTGCGCATGAGAATGTGGGCGGGAGTGATGCAGGTGGCGGGCAGTTGCTTCATGGGAAGTGCCGTCGAGCGTTTAAGCGAAGAGCTCTGTTCGTCTAGCAGCCGCGATGGAGGGGGAGTGCTGGAGAATCACAGAGAGAGCGAGAGAGCTCCGGTCGCACGATGATGATAGCTGTGGCAAGGAATGAGATAGAAAGGATCTAGACCGTTGTGTAAGAGGAGCCCCCATTCCTCAAAGACGGGAGACCCAGATCTAACGTCAGGGTTGAGGAGCCGCATTCCAAAACGTCAAAACAATGTGTCAATCTGAAGATCCAGAAGAAAGGGTCCTGCCGGATCTCGACTTGAGCGGCGTGCGTTTTCTCGCTTCGGTCTGGTTCTGGGGCAAAAAAGGCGATATGACTGGGGGGGGAACCGTGTGGTGGTGCTATGAGGTCGTCGCGCGTGTCGTTTACCCTTCCTGTGACGGAATGAGCCAGCGTTTGAGGAAAAGAGGGGGAGGGAGTGCGAACTGTAGTGTGACGGAGCATTCTGCCAAAACGCTACTAGGCAGGAGGAACTGAGGGGAGGGGACCAGAAAACGCTGCGTCCGCCGTCGTGATTGGTCGAGAGCTGCTGCAGGGGGCTCCGACCGTCGGATCAGGGGTGCGTGTGTGACATCATCGGGCGGCGCATCAGTGGCGCTGCGTGACTTCAGAGGACATCTGATTGGCAAGACCTGACGACACAGGTCGCGACGTAAGGTAGCTCGAGGCAAAGACCGCACACCCAAACGGCGAGCTAGACGTACAGAATAGCTTCTGAGCATGGTGAGTTCCGTCAGCCTTGACGTCTGTGTGCTCTTATGTGAGGCTGTCGTCGTCTGTCTGACTACGTAAGGCACTTACGGTCGGTCTCTACGGCGACACTCCTGCCACACGATTTCTTTTGCAGAGTTCCATCACGTCCCGCCCCCGGCCGTCCGTCGCCCATCCTGACGTTTACGGTCATGTTACGTACCGACAATCTTCCGTCAGAGCTGTCTGACTGCACTTCAAGGGAGGCAGACAATCCGTTACTGAAATCATTCTAGACCGCCCGAACCTACACAAACCACCGACCACCACCACAGCAGGTGAACCACTCAAACAATTGGGACACCAAGCACTCAACCCCGCTGTTTCGCTGGCTTGCAATTGCTCGAAATGTGTCTCGTTGCGTCGGATCTCAATTACATGTGGGTTGATGTCCACTGGATTTCTCTCACCTGGGAAAACTTCCGAGAGTCTCTCGGTGAGAGTTGAGTAGAATCGGCCGGGTGTGATGTAGCATCCCCGTTGCACATCGACTCGTCCGCCTCCCGGGTCCGTGATGTTCAACGGAGGAGCGGAGAGCTCCCGACTTGTGTCCAATTTTCTCCAACCTGCCAGAATCTGCAATGCACCACGGTCCCTTTCTTTTCGAATCTGACGTACCTGGCGGTTGGTTCCTCCCCCCAACCGTATCGGAGAGGTCTAGATCCGGTGGACCATTGCTGTCTAGGTTGGAGGGAGGGTGAGGGGCAACGTCAAGCCAAAACCCTGACGCTGGCCCTGACGTGGGTGCTGAGGCCGTCGTCGGATGAGGCAATTAAACGACCAACCGAAGAAAAGAAAAAAGCATCCTTTTCTCGGAGGGAGGGGGATGGGAAATTGAGGCCCAAGAGCGCCGAAACCCCAATGTGCGGCCATGGCAAATGCGCAGAATCCCATCCGGTAGGTGACTGGTGGGTGGGCGGCGCCGCCGCCATTCCAGGGGCTAAGGGGGCTCACGATGTGCCTGTCGAGTCGGTACGTATCGCTGAGATCTGGAGGGCATTTCCACAGAACACGGGGATCTTACCAATGAGAGGCCGTCCTGGGGGGTTGAGGCAACACTGGGAATGGCTTCAATTGTTGCGGGCAAAGTGCTCCAAGTCGTCTTCTGAGGTCCGTGCTTCTGTCCCTGGCTGCCCGGGTCCTGGGGGTGCCTGGCTCAAAAAGTGGGATACGTACCCGTAGCAAGGAAGTGGAGGATTAAACGGACGGCACTGACGGTCAGCAACAAGACACGGATCCACTCGCAAACGACCACACCCGGGGTCCGGCCGACTGAGGCGCTTCGGCCAATGACGTCTGCTCCACCCGCCGATCTTTGACGACAAGTCTTGCTTGGCTACTGCTCAGTGCTTGGCCGCACCGTTGCCAACCCTCTCTCTTGCTGTTTCTCTCTCGTCGTCGTCCTTTCTGTGTGAGCCGGCGCGCACTCGCCCAATCTACTCTACACCTGCGCTAGACGAGAATTGGCTACCCTCCGCTGCTTGCTTGCCTCCACTGTCTCGTTCCTTGTCATGTCAAACCACTGGCCGCCTGTCTCTCTGGTCAAGTGCCAGTAGCGCGTGTCTTGTCTTGTCGTCGATTACCACCTTGACCCTTCTTCTTTCCTGCCTGGCCGTCTGCTTTCTTGCTTGTGACCGCTGGCCCCATCCACGGAGGGTTGCTTGCGGATGCTTCTTTTATTGCACTTACTTGTGGGTTTTTTTTCCTCTCATGGTATTCCCCGTACCGTTCTGCGCTTCCCCTGGCGGACGAGATACAAGCGAGGGAGCCCACACCTCCGTGGAGGGTGGTGGTGGCCTCGGCGGAAGGTTTCAAGCTTTCGATAATGCATTTCTTAATCCGCCATGGGATGGGCAAATCAAGGGTCCAACACACGCTTGTCGGCGGAATCTTGTGAGGGGCGCGATACCACGACGACACAAGACACGATAATCCCTATCGCTTACGTCCTGTCTCGTTGCCGTCTTTCACTGGTTGGTGGGACCTGCCGCCGCCGCGCCCGATCCATCCCAGTCTGGGTAATCCATCCTGCCTCTCAGGGTCCTATTGAAGAGACGGGCGAGAAGAGCTGCAAATGCGATTGCCCATCTTCATTGCCTCAAACTTTGTCAGAGCAAAAAAAGCCCTAAGATGCCTCTCACAGGCTCAACAGTTACCCCCTCCCTCGAAAGAGGAGAACTGTGGCCAATAATGACATGGCTTGTGACTTCAGTCTGGACACAGGATCAGCAGGGTCTTTCCGTTCTTGAACCCTCCGGCGCCTCAACCACACCCTTCCCGCGCTACGGCACCCTGTGCTGCTGTTTTGTACCACCGTAGAGAGAGCAACCGCTCACTGCATCATCCAGCCCTGTAGTACCCGTGGCGAGGAGGGGG
>JABGLZ010000267.1:0-13179 GCA_014705045.1 Colletotrichum theobromicola | reverse complement strand
CCCCTTAGGACACCTGCGTTATGGTTTAACAGATGTGCCGCCCCAGCCAAACTCCCCACCTGACAATGTCTTCAACCCGGGTCGGCCCGCGAAGGACCATAACTAAGCCTAAAAGCCTACTTATTATAATAACTAAAGAAGGAGTTTATATTTATAATTATAATAAAGAAGCTATTTAATATCTAAAGGAAGTGATAGTATACTATCCTAAGGTCTAAGTAGACTAGGGACTGATTAACCTTTTAGAAGATTAATATCTTAGTATTAATTTAGTAGAAAGATAATATAAAATAAAGATTAAATAATATCTATATTTTATTAGTAAAGAAGATAAAAAAGTTATTAATAAAATCCTTAATAAACTATATAAATAAAATAGAATAGAATAGAGTAAGGCTAAACTAATACCCTTTAGAGCCTTAATATTTACTACTTAGTTAATTATTAATAAAAAATAAAAAGGCTAAATAGTAGTAGACCTATATACCTTAAATAAGGTAGTAATATTAGATATCTATTTTATACCTCTCTAATAAGATATTATTAAATACCTTAGAGGAAAGCTATAGATTACTATTATTAATACTTACTTATTTTTCTATTAGTTCCTTATAAAAAAGGAATATTATAAATAATTTATAATTATTAGTTACTAAGGCTAAAAATAGTTAAAGGTTATACTTATAGGATTGTAAAACTCCTTAGCTTATACTTAATATATTATTAATAATCTTTTATAACTTTATAAGGAATTTACTTATATTTTTATTAATAATATTATTATTATATGTAAAGACCTTAAGGGTTATTTAAAATATCTTAATACTATCTTTAAGCTATTCTCTAGCGTTAGATTATTATTATTAATATAAAAGTCTTTTATTAGATATCTTTCTATTAAATTATTAGGATTTATTATTAACACCTTTAGGTTATTTAATACCTAAGACTAAGTTAATACTATTATGAAGATTGAATACCTTTATACCCTTTACTAACTTAAATACTAGATTAGCACTATAGGTTTTCTTTAATATATAATGCTATAGTATAGTAACTATATTTAACTATTATAATTATAAAAGATATTATTACTTATAGAAGCTTACGCTTAAGGTAAGGATAAAGGGGTAGCTAGGAAAGTATTCTATAGAAAGATAAATTTAAACTTAACTTTAGAAGAGATTATTAACTTTAATAATATTAAGAATATGTTAATAGATAATAATATATTATTTTATTATAATCCTAATAAGTAATTATTTATATAACTTAACTCTTCTAAGGAATATAGATACTCTGCTCTTATATTTTAACTTAGAGATAGAGTATATTAGAAACCTAGAGACTTTATTAAACAAACTAATATTCTGCTTATTATATATATTAGTAAAGCGCTTAATATAGCTAAATAAAACTACTAGCCTATAGAACTTAAAGTAGCCTATTTAGTATAAGTAGTAAAGAAATATTAACTAATAATTTATTCTTTTAGAAATAATCTAATAATTATTCTTATTAATTATTTAGTAACTTATAATATTATTAAAAAAATATCTTTATATTTAGAAGATAAAACTTAATTAAACTTATACCTTATACTTTCTTCTAAATATTTTAGTTAATTCTTACTTATATACTACTATATCCTTAGTATATTTAATATTATAGTTAATATACTCTCTTATTTACTAATAACTGAAGTATTATTAAATACTAACTTTAAGGCTGAATTAATTTAGTCTTATAATAAAACTAAGTTATAGAAAAGGATTTATAATATACTAAAGAATAAAACTAATAATACTAGACTTAACTTTATAATATATAATAACCTTTTTTATCACTTTAATTATTAAACTAATAAAATAAGACTATATATTCCTAAGGAAATAGTAATATTTCTTATTAAAGAAGCTTATAATAATTACTACTCTTTTAGTATATTTTATATATAAAAAGTAATTAATAATAACTTCTATATACTAAAGTTAAAACGCTAAGTTAATTTATATATCTAAAACTACCTATACTATAAGACCTTAGGAATAGATAGAAAACTCCCTTTAGGAACTATATAACTAATTTCTACCCCTATAATTCTATTTTATACTATTATAATAAACTTTATTATTAAATTACCTAAAATACCTTTATAATATTTTAGCTATAAAACAGAAAACTTTCCCCTACTTAATATACTCCTTATAATAATAGATAAGTTTTCTAAGGTAACTCTATTTATACCTAAGTACTTAATATACTTAGTAGATATTTAGGGCTATTTACTACTTTAAGAACTTTAACGCAGTAATCAGGGAATACTAAAAGTAATTATTTTAAACTAAGACTATAAATACTTATTAGTATTTTAGATATCTTTATAGAATAAACTTAATACTAAATTATAATTCTTAATAGCTTACTACCTTTAAATAGATAGTATATTAGAATAAAAAAACTAAACTATAGAACTAGCTATTTATTATTTCCTTAATATTAATAATAATAACTAGTTATCTATACTTCTAGCCCTCTAATATAATCTTAATAATATATACTTATAAGTTATTAAATATTTACTAAATTAAATTCTATATAGAATAAACACTAATAATGCATTAAATATCTTAAGTAACTCTAACCCTAAATTAAATTATAAAATCTTCTAAGAGGAAGCTAAAATTTTAATTATAATAGCCTAGATATATATAAAAGAACGCTATAATAAAAAACACTATTTTATTATATTTAAACCTAAAGATTAGGTCTACCTTAAAATAAGATTAAGATACTTTCTGCTTAGAAGGCTAATATCTAAGTATAGCTATTAATAAATCCTATTTAGAGTTATTAAATATATAGGTAAGCTAATATATTACTTAGATATCCTACTTAATATAAATATCTAACTAGTAATATTAGTAATTTAGTTAATATTAGTATTAGCTCTTAGGTCTAACCTATATAACTAGTAAGATAATTATTATAGCTTAGTTAATATAAAAAAAGATAAAGATATATAATAGATTAAAGTTTATAAGTACTTTAAAGTTAAAAGTATTCTAAAAAAGAGAATAACTATATAAGGAAAGGTTTAATATCTAATTAAATAGAAAGGATATCTACTTACCTATATAGTTTAAATAGATAAAGAAGCTATAAATATAAATAAACTCATTAGTTTTTTTAAAGAAAAAGAAAAAGAAAAAGAAATAAACTAGCTATAGTAATAAGCTAAACGTTATAGATTAAGGTAGTAAGCTAAAAACTAAGTCTTAAAACTAAGTAAAAGACTAGAATAACTAAAGTAAATAAGAAGAAGGCTATAAAAAGATCCTATCTAAGAGTAAAAATAATAAGGAAATAGCTATAAAGCGCCTTCTAAGTAATTAAGATATATTATTTAATCTCTTTTACTTTATAATATAGCGTAATATAGTTACTATAGAAAATAACCCTATTATAAGCAGATAATATAAATTTATTATCACCTATATATTCACTTTTATTATAATAACTATACTAAGAACCTTTATTAATATAACTATTATTCTTACTTAAGAGTAGTTCCCTACTTTTATTTAGTAGCTAATTATAAAATTTAAAGTAACCTACTATCTACCTAAAAATATAAATATATTACTAAGTAACTACTACTTTTATCACTATTATTCTATTTAATATAGTATTTCTAAAATTTTATATATATATATATTCCATTTTTATATTCTATACCTATATTATATTATTACTTATCTAATAATATTATTATTTATAATAATATATTTACTATAGTTATTACTAATTAATATTATTTATATATTTAACGCTATAGACCACTCTGTTATCTCTTAGAGTAGTCTTTACTATTAACGCGTTAATACTAGGCGTTTAGTATAAGCAAAATAAACACCATGCTAGTAATAATACCAGATATTTCCTCTACACCCTTAATTATATTAGGTATGATGCTCCTAATATTCCTAACTATTAATACGTTAAGCTAGTATATATTATTACTAACTTATTAGCTTTTAAATATACTATTTAGATTAAATAGAACTACTATACTTACTAAGGTAATATCTCTAGTAAGCTATTTATTATTTACCCTAGCTTAAATATAAACGTTATTAATCACCCTTAGCTAACCTAACTTTATGAATTTACCCTCACCTTCCCTAACGCTATTACTCCCCACACTTAACACACTATTAACCCAGAGTTATAAGATTCCTAGTATTATTCCCTTAACGTAGCTAATATTTCTACGTTTAATACTACTAATACTAATAGTAATAATAGCCTCTCTAACTCTAATAAGGACTTTAATAAGAGTATCTCTAATAAGGACTCTAATAAGAGTATTATAAATAT
This sequence comes from Colletotrichum theobromicola, assembly GCA_014705045.1. Taxonomy (NCBI): domain Eukaryota; kingdom Fungi; phylum Ascomycota; class Sordariomycetes; order Glomerellales; family Glomerellaceae; genus Colletotrichum; species Colletotrichum theobromicola. The sequence continues at coordinate 8,799 of JABGLZ010000267.1, read as the reverse complement.
AGAACTTAAGAATATTATTATTCTAAGTAGCACTATATCTTATCCTACTAAGACTACTACTAAGGTTACTAATATAAAGACTATAGCTATTAATATTATTACTATAATAGCTACTTATGCTAAACGTATTAAATTTATTACTAAGTTGCTTACTAGCTTTTACTTTACTTATAGTGAGCTTATTAATACTACTAAGAACTATAATAATAGTAACTTTAGCCTTATTAGTAATAATATTATTACTGTTATTAATAATATTAAGAATTATATAAAGGAGATTATTATTATTATTCTAAAGCCTACTATTAATAATATACCTAGTTGCTTTAGTCCTACTACCTACTTAGAGAGCTATAAGTAGAATATAGCTAATATTAGTATAAATATTAATAATAGTACTCTATCTAAGAAAGCTAATATTACCTCTAACGCCTTACTAAGCTTCTCTACTATAATATTCACCCTAAACGCCTTTACTAATACTATTATTATAGATAAGGATGCTACTATTTACGCTAATAGCCTTTATCACCTAGCTAAGTCCTATAACGCCCTTATTAATAAATAGGAAGCCTTTAAAGCCTATTAATATTATATTACTTTATTTATAGTTAATATTTATACTACTAATAACCTATACGCCCTTATCTATAATACCTATATATTATTTAGCCTATATACCTATATTAATACTATTAAGGCTTTTATTAAGAACTATATCTATACTAGCACTAAGTTTAGCTTAGTTACCCTCTAGTTTATAATAAAGGGCATACTTAATATCCCTTTTCCTAGTATTTATATTAAGGGCTATATTACTAATATTATAATAAATATATTAAATAATAGTGATACTAGCGCTATTATATTACTTATTAACTTTAATAATAATAAGGTTACTAACGCGCTGAAGGCTTAAACTGACCTAAGTAATAACCTTAATGCAATCTGTAATAAGATTATTAATATTATAGCGTCTATTATAGTTATTAAGGAGTCTTTATTAGAGGCCTTTAATAAGGTTAACCCTAAGACTAGGGACTTATTTATATAATACTTTACTAATAAATAATACCTAATTAAGGGCTACTATATTATTATTACTAACCTTCCTAAGTATGCTATTACTTATAATAAGGATAATAAGGATATTTTTAATATTATTAAGTTTAACACCTATAATAAGTCTTAAATATATATAACGCCTATAACGCTATACTTATAATACTTATATTTATTAGGTTTAAAGAGGAAAAAGACTATAAGTTAAGTTAGTAATAATAATATTATAAATTGGAATAGGAGGGAGTTTAGAGTTAGGGTATATACTTAGTAAATATATTACTTATGAGAAGGTATAAATAAAAATTATGCCTATTATTATAGATAACGTTATCTTTTCTTTATTTATAGTAATTAATATATACGTAGTGAAGGCTGTAACTGCCTTCAGCACCTTAAGCGTATTAACTATATTAAGCATTATTAACGCAATAAACGCCTTAAGCGTATTCAACACGTTGAACGCAATAAACGTCTTAAACACAGTAAGCACGTTTATCGCTATAAGAGTAGTCAACCTATTTAATATATATATTACTATACCTACAATTATTAACTATAATTCTTATTATTAATATTCTAAGTAGAAATTATATTTTAATAGTTACTCTATTTAATAACTCTATTATTTTATTAAATACTACTTTTATATAAAATATTTAAAACCTTTATAATTAGTAAGAACTTTAAACTTTAAGTAACTTCTTAACTTTATAGTTTATATATTTAAATAAGTAATTACTATTAATAGTTCTTTATTATAAATTAAGTAGTTATATTAAGTAGTAGTTAGCTTCTATAAATAAAAAGTAATAAAGTAATATTATCCTTATATATCTTCTTAAGTTAATACCCCTTTTAATATAAACTTTAAATAATTTATTTCTATAGTTATTAAAACTTAGAGATAAAAGTAATATAAAATAGGTATAGTTTAAAAGTAGTACTTAAGTATTTAAAATATATCTTCTTTTTTCTTACTCTAAATAAATAATACTCCTTTCTTTATTAGAAATATAAGAGGCTTTATAACTACTAAATACTATAATATAAATATTTAGTAGTAATTTATAAACCTTAAAAAGTTTTATAATTCTTTTATAAAAGTAGGCGCCTTTTATTTAATAATTATCTATATTTACTTTATATTATAAATAATCTTTTTATTTATTTTTAAGATAAATTCTATATACTTTACTATTTTTACTAAAACTTTATATTTTATAAAGTTAAAGTTAAACCTAATTTCTTAAAGAGTTTAAAGTACTTTATATACTTTCTATTTATAATCTACTTAAAAACTACTACTATAAACTAATATATTATTAATATAAATAGTTATAAAATTATTAATAAACTTTTAAAGTATATTATTAATATATTATTAGAACGTTATTAGAGCTCTACTTGATTTAAATAAGTATACTAACTATTTAAAGAACTTATATTATATATAAAAAGTAGTCTTTTCTTAATATCTCTCTATTATATAAATCTTATAGAAAGCTATTATTATATTATGTTTAATATATTAGTTTATTAAACTAATTCTCTAAATAGTTTCTTAAATTAGAAGTAAGAAATAGTAATTCTATGTTATAATAATATTTAATATTTAGTAATTATAATAAAACTATAATTCTCTATTAAGCTTCTTAATAAATAATGTAAGTATATTAATAAATAACTTACTTACTTAGATAAAACTCTTATTAATTAAATTTATAAGTATTTCTTTTAATATTTAAAGCTTCTCTTTTAATATATTATAAAGAGGTCTTTAAAGTAAGAGCACTTCTTAACTAGAGGTATTATATTTTGAATAGATTTTATAATTTATATTAAAGTAACTTAGAAGTAGAGAACATAACTTTATTAGCTTAAATAACTCTATAAACCTATTATAAATATAATATAGGAGTTTCTCTAAATAGTTTTCTAGTTTCTTTATCTTTAGTACTTTTTTAATATTTTATAAACTAACTACTTATATCTTTACTATTAAATCTAATATTTAACTTTTATAAACCTTTTAGTAAATTACTATAAAAGAGGCTATATTAAGCTAATAAGCTTTTTAGATTTCTTATACTCTTTATAGCTTCTCTTATTTCTAGAGAGTAACTACTACTCTTACTTTTCTATAAAATACTTAATTCTTTATTATATTATATATAGTATTATTTATTTTATTTATAACTTCTTAAAAAAGAAATTAATATTTAAACTTTCTATTATATAAGTAAAAGGTTATTATATAAAACTTCTAATTTTAAAATATTATATAGCTATACTTTTTATTATAACTTAAGTTAAATTATTAATAAAACTTTATAACTACTTTATTAAGTAGTTAATATATAGTAAATAGAGGTAATAAGTATATTAATAATCTATTATTATATAAATATTATAACTATAATTTACTATAATATTAATAGAAATACTTTTATTAACTCTAATTATTAATATTATAAAAGGCTTATTTATATTATATTCTAATTAAAATAGTTCTTAACTTACTTATTTCTCTTTTATTATCCTTAATACTTAATTTTATATTAAAGTTATTTATTTTCTAAATTAATTAAGCTTTCTTTATTTTTAGCTACTTCTAAGTTTATAAGAGCTATATTTTTTAATACTCTTATTACTCTTATATTACTCTTAGTTTTTGTATTTATTTAATAATCTTAATATAAATAGTTTACTTAGTTATATTTAAAATAATATTAAGTGTTTTTATTAGTATTTATTTTAATATCTTTATAAAAGGTTTATAGTAAGTTTATTATTTTTATATCTCTATTTATATTAACTTAATTAGAAGCTACTTTAGTTCCTAAAATTATAAGATATTATATAATAATATAAATATAATATTAGTGTTTTAGTTTCTAAGTAATATTTTAAATTAAGTTTATATATTTAATATAATTAATAAAACAAGTAATTAACTAAGTAGTTTAAAATTTAAAAAATAAAGCTCTTTATAAGTAATTAATTCAAATACTACTTAACTAAGATATACTACTTATTTCTATAATTATATATTTAAAATAAGAGAGAAATAAAGTAAAAGGTTTATTATATTTTATTTTTAGTTTTAAAAGTTTTTTAAAAATTATACTCTCTTTATTAAGGTTACTATAAGTTTAATCTAAGTATATTATAAAAGTATTTAGTTTAAATTAGCTATTAATTCTCTTAAAACTTTAAAAAATAGAAACTATTTATTAGACCTTTAGTTCTAAGTAGAAGTTAATAAAATACTAAGTCTCTTTATTATTAAAGTAGAACGCTTTATTTATATAGATCTTATTATATATTTATTATAACTAAGTAATATAATTATTATAGCTTCTTTTAAACTTTAAGTAGTTTAAAAGTAGTTTTATTTAATAAGTATTGAATTATTCTAAGAAGGTTTTTAGTTATAGTTAGTTTTTACTATCTCTAATATTTATTAGAGGTTATAAAATTATAACTCATTTATTTTCTATTTATTATAATATTATAAACTTAACTTGTTCTATAAAGTAAATAACTACTTTATTAAAATTAAATAATATTTACTTAGTATTTTATTAGTAATCTATATTAAATACTAAAGTATGTATTTTTTATTTACTATTTATTACTCTATATAATTAGTAAAGTAAGTATTAATATAAACTTAGATATAAGAGGCTAGCGTTTAATTTATTTAACTTAAGAGTACTTTAATTATAATAATTTAAACTAAAGAGAAGAGGTTTCTTAAGAAGTTCTTTATATAAAAGAAAAATATATATAGGGTAGGTATTAAGTAAATATAATAGCTATAAATAGAATTCCTAAGGTTTATAATACTATTTAAATATTAAATATAATATAGCTTATAATATAAAATATAAAAAATATTTAATCTTATAACTTTATATTATATAATATAAAAAGAATACTTTCTTATATTTTTAAAGTTTAAACTCTTAATATTCTAAATATTAGAAGTCTTTTTAAGTATTTAATTACTTATATATTTAGCTAATCTAAGTGAGAAAAGCTTATAATAACTACTCTTTAATATTTTAAACTTTAATATATAAATAATAGCTAATATATAATAAGTTATAACTTAGTTTAATTAATATTAAGATATAAAAGGAAAAGGTTAATAGTAGAAGTATAAGCGTATAAGGGCTCTATAGGCGCACCTAGCGCCTATACTACTAGTTATATACCTAGGGACATAACGCGCTCTTAGGCAGGCATAGCGCTAGCGCTATAATATATACTAGCAGGAACTTAGCACCAGGCCACACAGGCAGGATAGCTGGGCTGCACAGGCAATTTAACCTAACTCTCATATAGAGTTCTTCTCTCTCATTTTGTTCATAGTTAATCATCAGAGGATCATCATATTATTTACAACGCCAGACCAGCCTCATCATATCTCTTAAGGGCCATAGCTGAACTCTCAAGCATCTCTATCCCCTTTGTACAATGTGGTATCTTGAAACGCGCCCGTTAATCTTACGCCGCAACAACCTCCTCCTTAGGCGTCTTGTCGACGCCATTCGCCTTCTTCTTCTTGCCATTGACCTTCTCGGTCTTAGCACCATCGCGAAGCTTCTCAAGCTCAGCCTCAAGGGCCTTGACACGTTCTTGTGCTGCAGCGGCGTCGCCCTTGGCAGTCTCGACGTCCTCGGCCATAGCATCACGAGCGGCGGTAGCTTCCTTGGTCTTCTCCTCCCATTCAGACGCGTCCTTCTTAGCAGTTTCTAGCTCGGTAGCAGATGCGGTCTTGGCAGTGTTTGCAGACTCTTCAAGGGTGGTGTATTTGGTCTGAAGCTCTGACAGCTCTTTGCTCAGGCGAGCGGACTCCTCGGTCGCGTCGTTCTGTGCCTTCTCATGGGCTTGCTGAAGGGCATTGTACTTCTCCTCGATCTCAGCAGCAGCCTTCTTGGCGGCCTCCGCATCAGATTGGGCCTTCTCGCTGGTGTTTTGCAACGTGGTGGCCTTCTCCTCAGCTTCCACCAGCTGTTGTTGCACGGTGGCGAGTGTTGCGGCAGCATCAGACTGCGCCTTCTCAAGAGCGTCTTGGATAGCTTTGTTGTTCGCCTCCAAGTCGGCAGCAGCTTTCTTCACAGCCTCGAGCTCGGTGTTCGCGTCGGCGGTAGCCTTGTCTTGGGCTTGTTGGGCGACGTTGAACTTTTCCTCCCACTCTGCTGCAGCCTTCTTCGTCTCCTCAAGCTCGGTAGTTGACGTAGCCTGAGCCTGCTGCAAGGCATTGTACTTCTCCTCCCACTCGAGTGCGGACTTCTTAGCTGCCTCGGTATCGGCGTTCGCGATCTCCTGATCCTTCTCGATTTTGGCGTACTTCTCCTCGGCCGCAGCAAGGTCTTGCTTAGCTGCCGCAAGCTCAGCCTCAGACTCAGCCTTGAGTGTGTCGTGGCTTTGCTGAAGATCAGCGATCTTTCCTTGGGCATTAGCGAGCTCCTGCTTCGTGGCGCTGGATGCCACGTCTGCAGCGGCCTTGAGCTCGTCAACATTCTGCTGAAGAGAGGCAAGCTTGTCCTGGGTCTCAGCAAGCTCCTTGGCAGCGGCGGCGGCTTCGTCCTCCGAGCCGGTCTTGAGCTTATCGTGTGCACTCTGGAGCTCCGCAAACTTCGCTTCGATGTCGGAAAGAGCCTTCTTGGCAACGTCCAGCTCGGCAGCGGCCTCTGCCTTGAGCTTGTCCAGGGTCTCTTGGAGCGTGGAGAGCTTCTCTTGGGTGTCGGCAAGGTCCTTCTGGGCGGCGGCGGCGTCGCCATCGGAGGCTTTCTTCAGGGTGTCGTGGGCGGCCTGGAGAGCGGCAAACTTGTCTTGTGCATCGCTGAGATCCTTCTTGGCAGCGGCCAGGTCAGAGTCGGTGCTGGCCTTGAGCTTGTCGAGGGTTTCCTGCAGCGCAGTGTACTTGTCGGCGGCGGCGGAGATCTCGGCAGCAGTATCGGTCTTGAGCTTGGTGTGGTCGCTGTCGAGGGAGTTGAGCTCGGCCTCAACGGCAGACATGGCTTCTGTTTTCTCGGAGAGAGACTTGGCGGCGGCGTCGGCGTCGGCCTTGAGCTTGGCGAGCTCCTCGCGAAGGGAGAGCTCGAGAGACTCCTGCTGCTTCTTGGCCTCGGCGAGCTCCTGCTTCACTGTGGCAAGCTCATCTTCGAGAGTCTTCTTGTCGTCTTGAGCCTTCTGCAGCTGGTGTTCGAGTGCGGCGAGCTGGTTCTTGACATCGTTGAGCTCCTGGGCGCTGGCGGCGGTAGCTTCATCGCCAGCCAGAGATTGAGCGGCAGCCTTGTCGTTAGTTGCAGCAAGCTCAGACTGGAGGTGAGCGATCTTGGCGTTGCTCTCCTTCTGGGCGTCGGTGAGGTTGTTGCTCAACTCCTGGACCTTCTTCTGGAGATCCTCAGCCTCCTTGGAGACAAGGGTGTGCTCCTTCTCCTTCTTCTGGAGGTCCTCCTCGAGGGCGGTGATGGTCTGTTTCTGGTCGGCAATTTTCTGCTCAAGGTCGGCTCGGTCACCGTCGGTCTGCGGGGAGGAGAAAACGTTGCCCATGATGGAGTCGCGACTAGGTGTTCTGGTGACCTGAGATTCGGAATGCAAACAACACGAACGAACTTTCTTCAGGGTGCAATGCGGCGCGAGAGGGAAATTGAAGAGTTGGAAGGTGGCGGTATGCAGGCAAGACCCATGGACCAGAGGAGGGCCAGCAGAATGGAGGAGGACGATAAACAATAGGACGAACACCTCAGGAAAGGCGGTCAGCCGTGCACCTACACTGCTACCCCACTGCACCTCACTTTTCTAGCGACCAGGGTCTGTGTTTTCTTTCCTCCTTCATTCGATTCTTTCTGCTTCTCATCGTGGGGCAAGTGCAGAACACACATAATTCTTGCGTGGTGCGTCGTGCTCCCGCCCAACGCAACCGCCGGGCCAGTGAGCATGGTGTTCGCTCAGTGGTTAAATGAGGGTCTGGAATTTTTTTTTTTTGGCCTGAGTGGACAGACCGGTGGACCCCTGCATCAGCTCCACCAATCGTGGCCAATAGCTCCACTAGCTCCAAAGTTGCACAAGGCCCTGCTCGCCAATAAGGAAAGCGGACGTTTGGCAGCAAAGTCGTATCTACAGCCAAATCACAGCAAAAGGGTACTTGATGCTTGTTGGCCTGAGGGTGATATCCGTAATCGGGCTCCCAGGCACATTGTGGAAATTTGGCAGGTGCGAGAGACGTGGGGGGCTCTCAATGGTCTGTTTTTGTGTGCCGCTGCACGCCCATTTTTTCTTGTCCCCGGCCCTCGTCGTCATTTCTGTCATCCGCTGGATTCCGCTGGATGTACCTATCGTGTCGCCTCTTCTAGGAAACAGAAACAATCAGCATCAACTCTAGGTGAGGGAGGTATAGCACGCGGGTGCTGCTGCATTTTCTCATCTCAAGCATATGACTCCGGGCGATAAGCGGAGCGAAGAACACGAGGGGAACCTGACAATAGCGAAGAAGAGTCATCGAGGGGAACCTGGCTCACGTTCAACCTCAGGCTCACAATCCAGCTGCCTTGGCTTTAAGGCGGAAAAAGGACCAATCTTGCATGAACGATGAGTTGTCACAGTTACCTTACTTTGTCATTCTCTCCTCCCGCCCAGTCGTCCCGTTTCCATGTCGACTGACAGTTGAAGAGAGGAAGATTGCACAGAAAAAAAAGAGTGTGGGAATGGATAAAAGGG
>JABGLZ010000266.1:0-13263 GCA_014705045.1 Colletotrichum theobromicola | reverse complement strand
GGCCTGAGCTGAGCTGAGCTGAGCTGGAGAGTGTCGTCGCAAGCAACGGCGGAGGTCGGTACGCAGTGGGTTTAGGTAAGGCAGACCTTGACGGGGGCATACGTATTGTGTTGGGGGCGAGAGCGGGGATGCTCGCTGAGTTGGGGAAAGGGGGCGGCTCCAGCGTCTGTAAGCCAGGTAGAGCCCGCCGTGACTGGACCCCGCCGGGACCGTATTTTTAGCGGCCCGGCGGCTTGTGGCCGCGTCCTCGGGGCTGAGAGTCGTGGGGGCTGGCGGTGCGGTCAGGTGGCCTAGGGAGCCCTGTGGTGATGCGCGTCCAATTGAGATCCCTGCAAGTCCACTGCAGTGTGCTTTGAAGTATCATCCCGGGCGTTCATCTGGAGCTTCCAAGATAGGCGCGAAGAAGCTTTGGTAGAGGGCGGTTCGATAACATTGTACCTGCTCTTTCTCCAAGAGTAGAAATGATTGTGCTCAGGATGTCATTGTGTCGTTACCTGGAGCGGTGTTACCCTGCCAAGGTTGCATGCAGCTATCCAGTGTTTTGGTCGACGTCAGCTACACTTGCAACATGCCTCAAACTCTTTCTACGAAGACTTGAGAAGAGAGGCCAAGTCTGGCATAGCACTGCTATTGCGGCACCGAAGCACAGTGCCGCTAGAATGGCACCTGATGACCGGCTTGGCGATGTACCTTGCCTTAGATTATAAACAATCCAACTCGGCTGCATGCCCGAGGCCTGCTCCTTATATGAGACCGTTCAGTGTGAAGCTAGTCGAAGAGGTGTATTCTCTCCGGATGATGACCCAGAAACATTATCTCGTCTCTAGAAATTGATCTCAGCCTCAACCTCATATGCCTGATCGTCCTCACCCTCAATCTGCTTGGCCCCCATACGACAGATGGCAATCTTCTCCACGGGCACGTCCTCCATCCATACATAGTCATCGTACCGGTCAAGTATATCCGTCGCATCGATAGTCATCTTCGGCCCTTTCTTCCCCCTGCCGCCTTTGACGTAGATGGTGTTCACGATCGTGGCGTGCAACAGCAACGGCCGGTCTTCCCTGTCCATCACCTCAGCCTCCTGGAAGACCCCCCTCAACTTCTCACAGAAACCACGAAAGACACCATCAGGGTCGATCGGCGGCGCGTATAGGACCGTGGCCTTTTGAGCGTGTTGGATAGAGTGAAGACCGCGGAGGGTGAGAGAGAGGGGCCTTTCAGGGGTCGAGGACGCTGGGCCGGCTAAGGGGGTGGTGGAGGATAGGGGCTTAATGGTTGATAGAATCTCTCGCGGCCTCAGCGTACGGAGCACTTCGACAGCCTTCTCGACGCCTTCGGTTTTGGGGAAACTCATCACACCGAGGGTCAGGTGGAGAGTGCCAAGGGGACGGACGGCGTCCGGAGGGATGGCGAAGCTGTCCGGGCTGGTGACATCTGCTTTGAAGGAGGCCAGGCTTTTCGACAGCTGGGGCCGGGAAGAAGGGGTGACGAGGGGTATGCACAGGAAGTGCGTGGGAGAAGATCGAGGAGGTGGTCGAGGAGGCATTGCGGACGTCGTCGCTGGTATGATCAGGGAGGATGACCTTGCCGTCTGTGAAATTCTTTCCAGGGTTCGGTGCGATGTAGACTGCCTCACGCAGTCGACCGACTCAAAAACTGACCGTTCCAACGGTCCTCCCGAGGGTTTGCGTGGATCTTGTACGGAATCTGCCAGCCGTGTTAGAGAAAGTGACAAAGTAGAGAACGGAGGGTCCGTCAACGGAGACACCAAGAGCCTCCCGACGGCCCGGGCCGAAGACTGGCGTCCTTAGTCGACCGAGCAGCTCCCGCCTGCGACTCTTGGGAGAATGAGAGATCACGATCTATGGGAACGGGAGTTTCCATGGCAGAGAAAAAACAGAGAGACACGGCCGGTAGGCGGCCGCCGGGCTTGGGGAGGCAGCTGTTTCCCCCTCAAGTCCGCACAGCCACAGAACCGACCGCTCGGAAGGGCCCCATAAGTTTGGAGAAGCATTGAGACGTACCAGAATCAGGCTATGGCGTCAATTTGTCGATCTCTCGCCTGGGCTTCGTCACAGCTCGCGATGATGTCAGTCCAGTCAAGGCTGAAAGGTGACGCTCGGGAGAATTTTGGCGGGTTCCCCGCTGCCCGCACTTGAGCTCGGGATGGAAGCCTATTGTCAGCAAAGCCCCTGTGGCTAGGGCTCTGGGAAGGAACTTCAATATTCAAGCCCGATATGTCTGATGCCTTACAAAAGCACAGTGATGAGTTTTTTTTTCAACCTCTCGAGATCGTTCATTCTTCCTGTTTGACCAAGTTGGACACCATCATAATCTCTTATTGTCTGTCTGGAAGACAGCCTCTCGACATGGGCCAAAACGCCTTGCATTGCCTGTCAAAACACAAAAGTTATGCTACTGCCCATCTATCCAATAGAAGTGGTAAAGACCGCAATGTGCATGCTGTTAATTTGGGACTATGGTAGGCGTAGATGGAATAGCCCAGGGCACAGGTGTTCAAAACCTTCTTGTTGTCCCAGTAGACTACCTCGGCCATCCGACTATTCTTTCGGCTGCCCTCAGCAGTGTCGAGGGCCTTCCGCGCAAATCAAGTCCAGGTTTCCATGCCAAAATTCCATTTTTTTCTTCATGATTCAGAAACGTAACGTAGGGGAGGGGTATGAGGAGAAGTAGGTTCGTGAGCAAAGCATCCAAGGTCCAAGATGGGTCGAAGAGCTGTAGGTATCTTCGGGAAAGGGTGAAGCCGTCCCTTTTGTTCCACGTCCTTGACGTCTTCACAGCCATCGTTTCTAATGCTGGAGACGGTGCGGCTGATTCCGCGACATGGAACGCGACGTCGCTGGGAGTCATGTAGCGGCTTTAGGCGTCGATGGTGTTGTAGAACTTCTTCAGAACCTTCTCGGCGTCCTCGTACTCCGTCTTGAGCGCCTTGAGCGTCTCGGTAATACGTTCCAGACACACCTTCTCATCCTTCTCCGGGGTTCCATCCTCGTTCTCCTTCTTGCCGTAGCGCTGGATCTTCTCGCAACTGTCTCTAACCTTGACGAGGCCGAGCGTGGCCGATGAGCCCTTGAGGAAGTGACCCAACTGCGACAGCTTCTCGAGGTCCTTTTCCTCTCTGCATTGGCAAGAGGTGAGAGTCAGCGTTGTCCAGGAGCATATTTGGACCAGCCCAAAGGCCCACGAAAAACCGTTGGGCCGCGGGTAAGGGGGGGGCTAAATGAAGAGGAGGGGGGAAGGATGGGGAGTGGGGGGAAAAGGTGAGGGCGGGCGGTGATGATGCGACTCACAAAGCCGAGTCCATCGACTCAAAAGTTTCTTCTGCTTGCTCGAAGAAGCCAAAGACGATTGACTGGCTGAATTCGCGATCATCCTCGCTGTCGTCCATCTCCAGGATCTGACCGAAGGTGACCGAGTCAATCGCGTCGCCAAAGTCGGTGGTGCTAAGGGGACCGTCATCGCTCTGTGCCCAACACCCCACGTTAGCCCTCACAGTCCAAACCGCCGCATGACCACAACATTTTTTTCTCCTTTGATGGTTGCTCACGTACTTTGTCCTCAGAGGCAGGCATTTTGGCGGTTTGTGTTTATTCTGTTAGACTGGATTCTTTTTTGTTTGGTGATCAGGCAGGAGTTGACAACAGAGCGGATAAAGGCTCTAGAGGGGTAAGAGTGACCGAGAGTGACACTCAAGTGTGACTGGTGGGAGCAGCACGGAGACACGGAGGAGCTACTGAAGCGAAGATTTAGTTAGAGCCCGAGGCAAGCAAGGAGGTTCAGTCGAAGGGTGGATCCCACGATGGATGATGGATATGCGTGGTGTGGCGTGGTGTGGGTTGCGGGAAGGGGAATGAAGACTTGGGAATATCTGCGCCCGGTCCCTGGCAGCGAGAAAGGGTGATGCTGGGTATGATTTGGTTTCTGCTGTGCCGGGACAGCAGCAATGATTGTTGGAGCTGCGGGTGATGATGGATGGATGAGATATACCGCAACAAGGGCATGTGCAGCTGGATGTGGGTATTCGGATGGAGGGGAGGAAGGGGACAACGCAGAAGCAAAACAAGCGTGCGCCGCAGAAGCAAGCGAAGACGGGAGAGGAGGGCACGACAAATTACTTACAGAAGAACGATGAATAGGGTCCGAGAGTGAGGATTGGATACAGCAAGCAGTTGTTTGGGCGAGCTAGAGTAGGAAAGGGTAAGCTGGAAGTCGGGTCCGATTCTGGTCGGGTGCGCATATAAGACGAGTTTGTCTGCTCTGCTAAGGTAAGGCGAAGCAAGGTGTAAGGTAGGCACAAAGGCAGGTAGGGCTTCCGAGGTGTCTAATAATTTTTCGGCGGGGGATGCAGTGAGTGATGTGGGTAGGTGGACTTTTTGGAGGGGAAGCACTGCGTGGTGGGGTTGCGCTGGTGACTGTGAAGTACCTGGACTTGCTAGGTTAGGAGCGAGACGGCCCATGGCGGTAGAAGACAAGACTGTACCTTCTGGAAATGGAAGATCAAGTAGCTGCAGGGTTCGTAGATGGACCGGAGCTGGAGTGCAGGTCGTCGTCTTCGGCTTTTGCTTTGGCGCGAGGAGGCTTTAGCTGAGTTAAGGTGAAGGAACCTGAGAGAGGCGGCTGTTAGGTTGAGGTCGAGAGAAGTGATGTAAGAAGTAATAATGCGGGCGAAGGTGAGGTGACTATGATGTGTATCGGGGAGGCGGGACAAAAAAAAAAAGAAGCATCCAGGGTTGATAAAAGAGAAATCTCCCCAAAAGTCCAGTGTAGCAATACAGCACGCGACGACTACAAGAGCAACAAGAAGCGGCGTCTAGGGTATCAAGTTGCCGCAGCCACTCTGCCCTCCGCACGAAGATGAGGATCAAGGCCAAGGTCACCGGGAGGTGAGAGGTGAGAGGTGAATGGGCAAGCGGGTTGAGCGAGTGCCGTTGAGCGCCTGAATTGAGGTAAAATAAAAGGTACACCAGACGCCAGGGTCGACAGGGCCCTGGACGGCTGATTAGAAGCGGAAGGCGTGACGGCCGGGGCAGTAGGACCGGGGCACGAGAGGAGGGGAGATGATCTCTCAAAAAGGGCAAGGGCGAATCTGGGAGTGATCCCTAGCGCGATTTTGGTTGGGGGGGTTCTTGGTGTTGGACCTGCTGCAGTTGCAGGTGCTGGGTGCTGGTTGCTGAGGGGGCAGGCAGACGAACGACAGGCAGGTACCTTAGGATGCTTCAGAAAGACGCGTGCGACCTTACCTTCCGGCTGGGAAGCGCGCGCCAGGTGTCAGGTGCCAGGTGAGGGCGATGTGAACAACTGAAGTGCGTCGCTAAAGTAGGTACGGTGAGATGAGGTGAAGGTGAGTGAGACAGAGTCGCGAGTCCAATTAAGCCGGATGACAAGCCTTAGGAGCCGAAGGTCTGGAGAGGAAGCGCGCTTTGCTGCTGTAGTGGTCCTGGTCCCTGTCGCGGTGCTTCTGCTTCTGCTTCTGCTTCTTCCCTTGCTCCTGTGGCACAGAGGACGACCCTTACTGATGCCGGAAATGTTACTGCAAGGCCTGCGTGGGACGTTGCTGCAGGCAGACGTTGTACTGCCCAAGAGGAGGGGCGGACAGTGGAGGGGTCGTGGTGACGAAGGAGTGGAGGGGAGAAGGAGCGGGGGGACGAAAGTCAGGGTCGAGCGATGATACGGCGGGATTGGGTCACCTTTTTCTGCAGGGCCTTCGTCCGGGTAAGGTGTGGTACCTTAGCGGGCGTGGTAAGGTAAGGTAAGTAGGCAAGGTACCTGAGGTGATAGGTAGGTAGGAATGTTGGCGGATGCGGGTACTGCCTTTTTTTCCCAGTAGTGTCTCTCCCTCGCTGCTGGTTGGAGGAGATGCTGCAGTGGGAGGTGTGGTGTGAGTTTTGAACGGTGGTGAGGTGGCTCAAATATGGACATGAATAAACCGACGACAAGATAGACGGAAGAGACAGGCAGAGAGGCAGAGAGGCTTACACACACTGGACGCCGGGCACTGCACTGCAGATTGACGGGGGACTGCAGCAGAGTAAGCAGCAGCAGCAAAGTGTAACCAACGTCCTCGACCGCATCCGTTTAGACCACGGCGACGTTGCCCTGCCTTAAAAGGAGAATTCAGGCTGGGTTGAGACGAGATATACCAGAGGAACTCAAAGCCAAAAAGCAAGGCGGACGAAATAGCGAGTCGAGCATCACCGTACAAGAGGCAGCGGTGACCCAGCAAGTGCCCTGTGAAGTCTGGCGGCCGCCAAAACTCGGCTTGGGAGATGCTGGACTGGTGGGTGCGAGCTTCAAGCTGGGAGCTGGGAGCTATGTGCGAGAGGGAAGGAGGCTGGATATCCACCGCACGAGTTCTAGGCGCGCCGGCCTGACCTCATACCTAATCAACTGCTGGAGGCGTCGCCAGAGTTGCATCATCCGTAAGGTACCTCAGCCCTTGACTTTAAGGGTCCGTCCGGGTGCCTCCGTCAATACCTTACACACAGCACCCGCAGCAACTAGCAGCATGCAAACACTTTGTGGACAAGAAGAACGAACAGCTGCGACTGAACTGACCGCCCCGAAGCGATACGGGAGACGGGAATATCTGAACCGTCAAGTACCATTCGGGCCAAGCATCCAAGCAGGCACCTTCTTAGCTTGCCGCTGCAGCAGCCCAACTAAGGCAAGGAACCCAAGGTGGATAAGGTAGCCGAATACTGCTGGGGCAGAGCCTGCTAGCACTTTTAACGCGCCTGGCATCCCCCTACGTACGGGGCTCATCGTGTCATTGTCTTCCTTCGATGCAGCATCTCTGGTCACTCGTCCATGAGCTAGGGACGCCCTATGTAACCCGCCGGGACAAGGCACGCCTGTCCTGAGGGGAAATCTTCTTCACCGTGAAGTACTTTGTCAAGTTACTGCGTAGTAAGGTAAGTAGGTAAACGGAAACAACCAACCTACCTATCTGCCTGCCTGCCTGTCCACCTCAAGTTTTAAGGTGAGGCTCTTTCGTCCGCGACGGTCCTGCATCTCATCTCACCCATACCTTCCTAACATTTGGATCCGTCTGAAATGGTCTTCCCTCATACAATCGCAAGCCCTTTTGTGTCGTCGAAGATGGCAAAAGAAATATACTCATTCCCGGTGCATCTGCTACAAGTATCCGACCCTCCCTCCGAGTCTTGGCTTTCTGTCACCTGCGTCCCGGCTACCTCTACCGGGCCTGTGATTTCTTGTCTCCATGCAATATCCGTACGTCGACCGCATTCGCACCAGTAGGTGAGTTCCGACGATCAGCCCTGATCAACCACGCACGTTCTCACAACGTCTTACCACGGGCGTTCTCGGCGCTCTTTTACAGAGTCTAGACCTTTGACAGTTCCCACACTGACCAACTTTCACAGGAAATAAACCAGGTTCGCGTCATGACAACGCCTGGTTCAGCGCCTTCAGCAGTCAGGATTCAATCCGAACACGCCGGATCACTTGTCATTTGACCGACAGCACCAGCACCACAGCTGATAGACACGCACCACTGTAACCTAGCCGTCGCCGTTTCCCCCTCCCTCGGAAAACCTTCTAGACCGAACGTGGTCCCGTCCTCTGGTTCAGAATATCATACTCAGTATTGCCCAAACATACGTACAGTACGTCTTAAGCACCGACACAGGACAACCACGCTACCTACCCCTCCATCTGCCGGGCCCTCCTTGCAACTTTGCCCGGTCGCCAGGATCCTGGACGATGCGAAAGCGCAGCCCTGCATGGCAAGCTAGATAGCATCTCTCGCGCCGCAGTCATGAATAGGTTATGATCAGCACCTTCCGCTGCCTTCCTTCGACTTCCTCTCGGCAACCTGGCGCAACTTGGTTTCTGCTTGATTCCAAACGGCCACTCACCGACATTGAATCTCACTTCCGTCTCATCTTGAGGTTTGCCTTTGGTTTCGCCTACTGACGGTCGTTTATTCAATCTTCTCCGTCCCTTCTCCGCCGTGTCCTCACACGAGTGACGCGACGGCAGATTTGGCGCAAGGCTACGCAATCTGCTTCGAGATTGCGTCGGAAAAGCAAAGCCAGTCCTCAGCCAGTGATCTTCGAGGTCCGATTTCCAGCCATAGCTCATGGAGCTCGTCGTCACTGACCTCGTCAGTCATACCCCTCCTTCAGCCAGCCCCTGACTAGCAGACGTGGCCAGTCGACGGAGTACGGGCGCACTTTGGACGATCCATGGGCAATGTCTCGATACACTCCAGTCACTCATCAGCGACCCTCGCTGGAACTGTGGCAAATTGATGATATTTACTCAACTATTGAGTGTGGAATCTCACGATACCGACGGTTCACCACTCCTCACCACTCCACACCGATAGGAAAGCCCCAGATACCTTATGGTAGTAGGGGTCGAAGCCAAGTTCAGGGCAGTCGCGGGAGGCAGAGATCGGGAAGCGAAAAAGAGGCAACTGGATGGGCCAGCAATGGCGGAATGCAGGGTCCCAACCCCGTCCCCAAAGACCTTTTGATGATCTGTTCCTGATTCAAGACTCTTGGCCATACTGACATGCCACCCAATGCCACCGGCGTAATACGGTTGGCAGGGAAAGCTTGGTGAAATACCGTCCCACACCGCTGCAGAATCAACTCGTTGGAGCTCGTCGATGGAGGCTAGACTCTCTCGGCCGACGGTTGAAACCCCACTTCCAAATTCTTTTCAGCAAAGGAGAAAAAGGATTTTCGCGCGCTGTGTGGCCGGTGTGGTGGTGTTGTCCACCATGCTCTCCATGATGGGGTTCCGTTGAAGTGGTTAACTGGTGGTGAGGTGGGGCTCCGTGCATATGCACTCTGGGGGGTTGGAGTTAGTTTCTTCCCAGACGTCATAACGCGCCTGAACGTCATCGGTGGGTCGTGCTGCAGGTCTTGCAAGGATCAGGGTGTTTTGGCTGCCAGACGCTCCCGTTTTGGGTCACAACCGTCTGAGGTCCACGCCGACGGCTGCCACTGCACCACCATCTAACTCATAGCCTGCCGCCGCCGCCGCCGCCGCTGCATTCTCGCGGCTCTCATCTGGCCGATTGCGAGTCCAGTACGGCAGAAAGAACGGGTTTTCGTCGACAGAAACACATTCAAGCGGTTCGACGGCTCCAGGCTATGAGCATAGTCTCTTCAAGCGCAGGTTGGAGCTCAGCCGCTCGAAGCTAGGTAACTCTGCAGCCTCACCAACGCCAAAGAATCCGGCAGGGCGGGACCGTAACGTGGCAGGCTCCGTGTTTTACGGAGATCCACCCTGACGGTCGGGTTACAGATGCGGTAGGCCGGAAATCGGCATGCCGCTAACTGAGAACTTCATCTCCACGGGCCTCGTCGGTCCCACCACCACCACCACCAGGCCCATCTTGGTCGCCCGCTCGCTCATGCTCTGGGATTCAAGACATATAGCTCCGCACCTTCCAGAGCATTTTCGACCTTCGGTGAACAAAGGGACGGGAGTGCAGCCGCTTCGATTCGTCTGATGATTGGTTCGGCTGAACTTGGGTGTCACGCATGCGCCAAGTCCGCCAGGATGGCAGTACGGCTCAGTAAGGAAGGGAGCCAGAGACGGGGTGACGAAGAATTACCGAAGTGACAGCTGCTTTGACTCTTTCTCGTCAAACCTCGATCGTCGCGTCAGTGGAGGAAAGCTCGATATCGCACAGCCAATGGCTAATGTACGGTGACATCTTCACCACCATTTCTCCAGAGCTTTGGCTTGAGGCCAGAGCCAGTGGCATGGCTCCAGTATTCATGACCTCGAATAATGGATTCCATGACAAAGATGTTATGTCGTTGAAAGTCAGAGCATTACAAGGGCCTGTCTGCTACAATCACCAACGAGTTTCATTCGGGGAATATGCGGCTCCGAAGCACAAAGCTTACTATAGGTTCAACAGGGAGGTTCAAGCAAAGCTCTGCTGGCCTCCAGATCTCAACGCGGGTGAACACCAGATGACAGCCGGAGCCGATTTGTCTGTTGCAAATTCATGCTCACTCGCTCCCCGCTTTACGGGTGAATCCAGGCTCCACTCTGGCGGTCGGCATCCGTCCGAATGACAAGGGACGTATGTCGGTCAAGTAATTCTGAAGACAGTAGTTTGCGAGCGGCCAGACGATACGATATCGCGGCGGAAACGTTGATCCACGGGCGTGGCTCCCACGAGCGACAGGCGTTGGGCGATCGCGAGGCGACCTGCTCCTCCCCGACTGTTTCCTTCACCGTCTCTCGAGCCAGTCTGCGCGGACAACACGAGGTTCCCGCCGAAGCTGCATGCAAGTCCGAGGTGACACTCCCAAAACCTGTTTTTTTGGTCTGCTGTGCGAGTAGCCTCCCTGCGCCGGCTTGGCCGGCTATAATGGCTCTTTGGGGGCTTCGAGACGATGGTTCAGACGAGATCCTCACCTTTCCGTTGGTCGGGAGCCGCCGTTTCGCATTAAACTTTTTCTCTAGTTTTTCTAGACGCCCGAAGAAAAGCAAACATTCTGCCCGGCCGAATATGTTGACGAGCAGCATTCTCATGATCATGGTTGATACGGCTGAAAACGGAACAGACGTCAGGGGGGACTTCGTCCTCTGGTGTAAGTGATCACGTGGTCTCTGGCCTCTTCGCCGCGAGGACAGAGACATATTTTTGACGAGCTGCGTCCAAACTCCCAGCTGATGTTGAACATGTCTTTTCCACTGAAACAGGCAGGTACTTGTTCGACGAGAAGGGTGCTTGCCGTTGATCCATTATATCTCGCAGCGCCGATCATGGGAGAAGGAATGCTTGCGCCGCACGCGGAACCACGAGGGAGGGGATATGGGCAGCAGCATTCACCGAAGTGACGAGGGGCTAGACAGCAGGCATGGTGCAGATGGCTCCGAGACGCGGTAAATATTGCTTCTCGCGGTAGTTTATATTCAACTTTTGGAAGGATCCGGCAAAAAAGTAACGTGGGGCCCAGTAAACATTAACAAACATACCCTGCAGATTCGGCTGCCGGGGTTCTCAAATAGTCTAACGGTGATGCTCCCAGTCCTGCCAACTGCTGGGGCTGTCGTGATACCCACATCACCGTTCTCCCAAAGGGCGGCCGAACGTCCCCTTGGCAGGCATTTTTCTTCGTGGAGACACCTATTTTTTTCTCTTCCCCTCTTCCAACAGCACCGTCCACTTACAGCAAGACTTTGGTGGCCACGCTGAGCAACCATGCCGCATCCTGCCAACCACCCTCGTTAGCCTTTGGGGGCGGAATCCGCTCTTCCGGGGCGTTAGGCACGCCCTCAAAATGCCGTGCTGACCACGAACGAAGCTCCTGCGCCTCGTCAATTTCATGTCCAAAATCCCCGTCCTCGTCGTCCGACTCTTCCTCGTTTTCTTCAACAGCGAACAATGGCCATCCCAGGATGTTTCCCACCCACGATGCGGCACCAGCCCTCTCACCCTTCACGAGTCTTCTGACGGCAGCTTCGTCATCTTGGGTCGTGTCGAAGTCGAAGGCTTCGAGCTTCTCGTCCAGGTTGACAAAATCGGGTCCGGGCACGACCTCGTCACTGTCATGGTGACGGGGGAAGTATCCTTCATCAGAGTGCCGCTCCATGGGAGTCAACATCTGGCTTCTGATGCCTGCCCTGCTGGCTGACCGACTTCCAGGACGACTCGGACGTGCAGAATGGGTGTAGGCCCCGTCCAGATCCGCAAGGCTTCCGCGCCGACTGCCGCGACGACTGGCCAGCTCCCGCTCACGAGCCAATTCCCTCTCGAAAGCCTCGTCTTCCGCGTCCCGTATGCCCGTCAAGCTGGTGGAGCTCTCCCTGGACACCAGCCACGCCTGGCCCTTGAACTCGCGGCTCTCGTTGCTGATGAGCGCGCCGGTCCGCAGAAGCCAATCGCTGTCGTTGGGGTCCCTGGCGGAGAGATCGTCCTTGCGGCGACGAACGGTGGGAGATGTAGTGCCCGAGACGGACTTTCGGTAGTGGGCTTTGCGGTCGTTGGCGGCCGGGGCCAGGTGCGTTGCGGACTTGCTCTTAGTGAGCTCGGCGTGCGGTACCGAGGCGCGGCGGACGTGTGAGTTTGAGCGGGCGGGTGAGCGGGTCAGTAGGCCCGGCGTCGTGGGCGCGGATTTGCCCTGGAGGTAGGAGGTGCTGTGGGCTGGGGAAGTAAGGTGGTCGGGCAAAGCATCGTCGTCTTGCATCGGCAGCCTCGAGGTGAAAGGGGCGAGTGAGAGGTGGTTCAGGTTCGTGCTGGAGCGGTTCTTCCGACGCGCCTGATTCGCGTACTGTTTGTATGCCTCCTCCATTTTCTGGTGCTGCTGCTTCGTATCAAGCCGTCGTCCGGCAGGTCAGGTAAGGTAAGTGTGTGAAAGTATAGACGAGTGGACGCGAATTGGTCTGCCAGATGATAACTGGGGAAACGCAAAGCAAGGGTCTAAATGGGTCGTTGGTTTTGGTGACAGATGTGTATATGCAAGATAGGAGTTCGGGTGGTTTCGCTTCAGGTTATATGGGAAAATGGTTGGGAAGCACCAGGAAAGCTTGTTGAGGAATGGAAAGGGAGTCGACCGGCTCGGCCATTGACGGGACAGACCACAGTTGTTGCAGCAGAGCTACGCCCGGGGACATGGCTTTTTTGCATGCGCTAATGGCAAAATCCGGGGCAGCCAGACTTTTGACCGAGGAGGGAGGAGACGATCGGCTTCCAGGGCTGTGATTTGCTGATCGGGTCCTGCGGGGAGGGCGGTGATTGGATGCATGATTACGTAGGTACAAGCCGACTGGCGAATGTGCTCGGGTAATGCTATGCGGGATGAGTGCCGGTCTGCTTTTCTTCTCGCCCCTCCTTACGAATGAATAAGGTACCCTTCCTTCCCGTCATGCAACCTCTCTACGCGTTACGGAGGTCTTTGCGCTGTAGTTCTAGGCCTTGGTCGCCTGTTGTTCACTCTGGTATGGGCTGACTCTAGCACCATGTTGCGAGACGCTGTTCATGCAGGCAGTGTTTTGTCAGGTGGTGTTTAGGGTCTCGCAGCGGCCCGGCTGTTACCTTTTTGCAGTGTTCGTACAACGATGGAACAAGCATATGATTTATCAGAGTTTATGCAACTTTTTCTTCTCTCCTGGTCACTATGGAAGAAAATGAATCGGAAATGGCCGTTGCGAAAATGTCCGTGGAGCATGCTGAACAGCTCTGGGATCGCTAGTCTAGCATGGAATCCGTCCTAACAAGAATCTGGAAGGAGCAGGGGG
>JABGLZ010000263.1:0-19598 GCA_014705045.1 Colletotrichum theobromicola | reverse complement strand
GCCAAGCAGCGAGAAAGAGATAGAGGAAGGGAAAAAAAAAAAAAGGACTACTTGTTGACCGTGACACGAAAGAAGCGCGTCTCTAAAAAATGCAAGGTTCTTGCACCGTGTCATTGGTCAAAGTGACCTGCACCTGTTTCAGGACCCCAAATCGACAGCGCATTCGACCTTTTCCACGGAACAAAGCGCTGGATGATAGTGTAGAGCGCCACACTCCATGCCACCGCTGCAGTAGCTCGTTGCCTGGCTTGCAGACTTGATGTTCGACGGCCTTCGTTTTGCTGCTGGAAGCAGTCACGGCCCACGGGTACTTGTCCAGGCCAAATCTCGGAACGTCCAGGGAGGAATCAATGCAGCCGTGCGCCAACGGGGTCTGTTCTGAGGAGTTCAAAATGAGCACTAAATGCGAGGGAGTCGTAGCGAATCCCATCCGCCGCCAAGCTGTTGAACCTTCTCCTCCCTGCTCCCGGGCTGGACAGTTGAGCGAGTTGAGGAGAGAATATCAATCCTCCATTTTTCGAAGCGCCATCGGTGACCTCGTTCTCCATCAGTCCACTGGGAATACTCCCTCAATGCCCCTTGCGACCTAGATTCGTTTCGAACGACAATGAGTGACGGCTTCTAGCAGGGACGGCATGGACATCCGTCCAAACGACCTAATATTGACCGGTTTCATTTGCGCACTTTACTCCCGACCGACAGCCGATCATCGTTATATGCCGTCACCCGTGAGCCAGCGCCGACTCCGACACAGCAACGACTTACATAGTACACAGGACCACTGGGCTGGCATGGAGGAGGGATGCGCAGCGCCGTTTGGCACACACAACATTCTCACCACCGCTCACATGCCCAGTCGCCAGAAGCGGCGAATGGTGAAAATGCCCAGTCCAACGAGTGTATTCACTTCGCCTCATGGGATTTGCGTACGAAGTGCATGAATACGAGATGCTGCCCATCAACCACACCACTTGGTCCTGGATCTACGATCTGCATCCTCCGGATATAGTACCACCTCCAAGACACCAATGCCGTGCCGGTAGGCCCGTACGAGCCACCATACCCGCCTGAGAGGAGGCGCCTTCAGGCCTCCGTGCGTGGCGATGCACACTTCGACTCACGTCCTTCTCCCGGTGTCATGGAAGACGATTTGGAACGAAAAAAAAGAAATCCATTATGTCGTGTGAACGTCGACCAGAACGAAGTTGGCACCAATCGCCGGTTACGGCTACACAATTTTTTTTGGTAATGGGAATAAACGAAATAACACCAGCTGCATGGGCCATTCGCGCCCTGCCCGACCAGCCCATGGGCCGGAAATTTCACCACGTCATGCCGTCCTTCTTCCATCCGAACGCTACCAAAGAAAGCTTCTGGACTTTAATGCGAACTGGGACGACGAAATGCAGCGACCCCTGTGCTGACTCCACGCCATCTCATTGGCCAGTCATTCAGTAGTGCTCAACTGCGTGCTGGGAAGAGGGTATTCCAACGGCGCTGGTTAAATGTCAGAATAAGCTCGGAAGAGCAATACATGCGACGAGTTGAGAATCCGCCATCTGATGTAAGACAAGCTTGAATATCAACCCAGGGAACGCCTAGTTTCAACGGAGGGCTAGTAGCAGGAACAAAGAAGATTCCACTTGGCATCTGACGGTTCAGAGACTTGATGGGCGCCACCCCCAGCTCATCCATGACTTAAGAGCTGGAAACACTAAGTCGAGTACCAGGTATTTGACCATGTGATGGTATTTCTTCTTCTAACGAGACCGTCGGGCGTTTCGCCCCAAACGTTGCCATGCTAGCCTTGCACACTTGTCTGGCTTCACAGCTCATCTCTCTGCCTAACCTCCTCTCGCGCCCCTTGCCTTAGATCATTATCGGGCGCCGGGTCAACCACAACATCATCGTCAGCATCAGGCTTCTCGTCAACAACACCATCACCATCCTCTGGCGTCACCTCCTCGCCGATCTCCGCCGGCATCTCCTCCACAATCTTACCCACCTTCTCTACCAACGATTCGGGTTCCCCACCGACCGCCGCCGATCGTTGAGGCTCCCGTACGTCCAAGGTTGGCAAAGACTCGTCAGGGAGACCCTCGACGTCAATCTTGCCTTCGCCCCCAACAACCACAGACTCCAATGCGCCCCCGATATTGGCGTACTTGACAACCGCCCTGCCGCTGCCGATGCTAACATTGAACATCAACCGCAATGGCAGCCAGACCAACCACCACATCGGCCCGTACAGCAACCTCCTGAACAACAGCCACGCTCCCGTGGCCATCAACATGTAGAGAGCCGTCTGCAGGTACCACGTGTCGCTCTTCTGCGACCGCAATAATGTGCCGAGAAGATCCTTCGAGCTCGCCAACATTGTGTCAAGGGAGCCGTACGACTCGTTGAGCTGCTTCAACGCCTGCGACGACTCCTCTAGCGCCTGATGCGCAAACTCGCTCCTCGCCAGCTCCGCGGCGATACGTTCGTGTGTCTGCCGCAGCGCATTCGTGACGTCGCTGCTTGCTCCCACTGTCTGCTTGTCGTCCTCCGTCAAGGAGCTCGTGTTCCAGTCGTCTTTGGCCTGGCGCACCTGTCGGTGCCGAACAATGTCGGGCAGGGGCGCCTTCTGCGCACCAAGGGATGGGGAGGACGCCTCGGACACGGGTTGCGAATAGGACTGTAGAAGGAGCTCGCGCTCGAGGCGTTGCGCCTGTGTGAGGTTGCGCTTTGCTGTGAGCTGCGCCTTGCGGAAAGTGACACGAGAACTGCGTTCACATAAAATTAGCATGAATGCCGTGAAAACGCCAGACAGTACGTTTGTGAACGCCATGGTTCCTTACCTCTTGAGTTCTTGCCTTAAGCGGTCGAGGCCATCTTTCAGCCGCGTCTTGGTGTGTTCCGCCTCGCTTCCCGGTCGCCCGTCCCTGAGGTCCTCGACCTCCTCGCCCAAAAGCTCAAGCTCCTCCTCTTCTTCCCTCAAGATCTGGCTGATCTCGGAGCTCAGCTCTGCACTGACATCGCTATCCTCGTCCGCGCCCAGCGGCACCGAGCCAGGCTGGAACTTGAGGTTCTGGAGCCTGTCGATGAGCTCCTTGAGCTGCCCCGTGGTCTCTTGCAGGGCCGTCAGACGTTCCTGCAGACCCTCGAATGACATGACGTCTCTATAATTCGTCTTCGTTCGTTTGCGGGGGTTCGAGGGAGTAAAATTCCGAGTGTGTAGCGGATGTGGTGGTTTTGGCTTCTTGGGGAGTAAAGCTGGCCTTTCAGTGACGAAATGTCGTACCTTAGTGGCATCGCTACCACCACCAATACCAATATCCCTTGCCCCGATACAGCGATATGTATTAAAGCGAAGTGAACACAAGCCACACCCGTCCGTCCGTCCAAGCTCCCGGCCCCGAGCCACGCGGAAATTTTGGTGACAGCTTCACGATTCTGACCTCAGGACCCTTCAAGAGAACTCCCCCGCCTCAAGACCCCTCCGAGAAGACGACAGGACAATTGGCGTCACTGCCGACCACCAGCCGCCCAAGATGATCACCAAATTCATGACCGAGATCACCACAAAGTTCAACCCATTCTCCCCGGCAGCAAAGTCCGCACGCCTCTTCCTGTCCTTCATCCCGCCCACGGCCCGCTCGACGGGGATGGTGATCAACACCACGCTGCTCCCCAAGACGTCGACGGAGGCACCGACTCTGCGCGTCAAGTTCAGTACGTTTATTTCCTACCTCAATTGACCCCGCTTTGCGCGAGCAATGCAGGGCAGAGGAGCAAGCACCAGGATGATCACAAGCTAATTGGAAATTTGCAGAGGACGGCAAGGAGATGAACCTCGATTGCGAACGTTTGGGAGTCAAGAACCTCATCGAGGAGGTCGACCGACACTCTCGTGGTCTGCAGAAGGCTGCCGATTTGGCGGACTAAAGAGGCGGGGCATAGACGAAATGTGTATTATTATGGCATCTGCATGTATGGTACGGCGTTTACGGGATGGGCATGAACGATATCCCAAGGGAAATGTCGCTTGAAGTATATATGGCGGCTCAAAATGTGAAGCACATGTGTGAAGCGGGGAGAGGGGCTCGATATATAGCCAGTTGGCATGCAAAAGGCCCGCCGATGCGGCTCATTTCTCAGCTCATCTTGATGTCACGGGGGATGGGGTCTGATAATATGTGCGAAATTTTTACTTTTTGGTATTTCTAAGTTGACGTCTCTCTCTCACATCGGGATTGAGCTTTGTTTTCAACAGCATTTACTAACAAAGTGACAATACTTCCCTGGAAAATGAGGCGTCCCCCTGTACTAGCTCAGGCCGGCACTGAGGACGTTTATGCGGAGGCACCGCTGATGAAGAACCACTTGTCGATGGACGCGTCGATCTTCTCGGCAGGGAGCTCCTGGTGCTGGGGCAGAGGGGGGAGCTGCTCGGGGGCGGTGCGGGCGGGAGACTGCTGGACGGTGACGTTGGCGCTGGATGCAATGGTTAGTCGACATGCAATTGCGAAGAGGTTTGCCAAGGTATGGCGTGATGGACTTACGTAGAGACGGAGCCGGCGGCGGTCTTGCCGGTGATGAGTCTCTCCCAAGCCTCACCGCACTCACGGACGACGTCCATGGCGTAGCTGCGCGATATGTTAGTTATTGTTGAAGAATATCAAGCCATGTTCGAGACCAACCTCTTGTTCTTGCACTCGCCAGTGAAGGCGAACTGGTTCTCGGGCTTTCCGTCAGGGATCTTGTAGATGCGGAACCACTCGTTGGTGGCACGGAGAAGGCCGGGCAGGTGGCGCTCGACGTCCTCGACGTCGTTCAACTTGGGAGCCAGGGGGTCGTTGACGTCAATAACGATGACCTTCCAGTCGGTCTCCTCCTCGTCGAGAAGGGCCATGACACCGAGGACCTTGACCTGCT
Organism: Colletotrichum theobromicola; assembly: GCA_014705045.1. Lineage (NCBI taxonomy): Eukaryota > Fungi > Ascomycota > Sordariomycetes > Glomerellales > Glomerellaceae > Colletotrichum > Colletotrichum theobromicola. Next base: position 14,681 of record JABGLZ010000263.1, on the reverse strand, counting down.
TGACCTGGCCGGTGTAGCCGACAAGCTCACCGATCTCGCAGACATCGAGCGGGTCGTTGTCACCCTTGGCCTTGGTCTCGGGGTGGACAGCGTTGGGGTCCTCCCAGGTCTGATGATGGGTTAGACTTTGTTGTGTTCTGCGGTTTCTTGGGACGGCGATCTATCGTACCTGGGGGAAGGCACCGTAGTTCCACAGGTAACCCTTGTGGGGGAAGCAGTTGCGGACGTAGCGAAGCTTGCCCTTCTTGATGTCCTGCTTGATGGGGTTGAGGAGCTCCTCCTTGGAGATCTGTGTGAAGAGTGTCGGTCAGAGCTACGTGCCAATTGTGTGTTTTTCGCCCCCAGCTGGCATCAACAATGTTTGCAATGCCAACAAGGCGGTTGCATACTGAAGATGGGAAGGGGGATTGGAGGTCAATCATACCTCAAGCTTGGCGTTGGTCCAGCGGGGGATCTCGACGACCATGTTCAGGATGGTCTGCTCGGCGTTGGCGTACAGAGGAATGTCGTGGAAAGGGGAGACGGGGACGCCATCCTTCTCGATGTAGACGCGGTGCTCGAGGGTGTTGGGAGCACCGACCTTGCGGACGGAGTACTGAGAAGCCATGGTTGTGTCTTGCTTGTGCAGGCTCGGGTCAGAGTCTTTGGAGATGGTAGAGAAGTGGCGGGCAATCTGAGCGGTGCGCCGGGAGGGAATTTTGGATTTAATATCGGCTGCAGCAGTTTGTGATGGAGGCGGAGGGGTGCTGCGGTTGGCGGATGATGCAAGGAGGGATGGAGGGGGAGGGGTAGCAGACCCGGCTGTTAGCTTGGTGCGTGCCGCCAGGGTTGCTGAGTGATTGGCCCGGGACGGGGCCTGAATCGGGGACAGAGGTGAGAGGGTGGAACGGGCGCTGGGTCGGGCGGCCGGTACGACGCCTGAGCCTGAGCTGGAGGGTGCCTTCGCTGAGAAGAGACGTGTCTTGGTGAGCGTTGGCTGCAGCTTAATGCCTCGTAAGAACGGCATGTATACAGTGGGCGACTTGGAAAGACGGAAAAAGGGAAAGGTGTGGTAGATGGGGATTAGGGGGGAGTTTAAGCTCTGTTACAGCAGGCGTCTTCAGAGGGGACAACTGCTAAGTCAGTCTGTGAGCGGTGTCTGCATCCGAGGTTCAACGGGAGAGAAGAGGTGCACCAGACGCTAAGGCGAAGACGAAGCCGGACTCTCAGGTCTTGTTGAGCTCGGTAGCTCGGTGCTTCTGCGATGGGAGGGGCGGCGCTGGAGCTCTCACCTTCGGATTTAGAGGCACTGCGCCGTACACGCGGCAACCGGGGCTGCAAGTCTGCTGTTGATACCTACCTGCAACGGGGCAAGCAATGGCACGGGAAGAAACCGGGAGAACCTCTTGGGCCTGCGTTCTGGGTCTGCCTCTCTCTCAGTCCGGGGCCTCTGTCGCGACAGCAACCTTGCCGAAAATTTCTTACCAGCCTCAGGCGCTATTGTCTGATCCCTGTAATGTGCCCCTCAATTACCCCTCCACCGCATGTTGAACGGTCAGTGTATCCATGAATTGTAATGGCTATATCAAGTACAGCAAGGATACGAAGCCAATTGAGCCACTCCTGTGAGGTGGCAAAGCTGTAGATCTCGGTTTGCAGACGAAGTGACAGCAAACACGAAAAGTTGATATCGAACGCTTGAATTGCGGCATAGTTAGCTACTGACCGACACTTCAGCTTCACATGTGACAGCTGCGACACCTTGAGGTCCTCCTCAACCATTTGACTAGGACAACCCCAAGCTCTTCAAGACTCTGTGCCTGTGTAAAGGTGGTTTTCAAAAACTGCCTGCGTCTCCTGTGTGCCAATACTTCGCTTGTGTTGAGTACCTAGGTACTAGTTGGCGGCTAGTAGTGCAAGAGGTAGAATGGCAGAACTGATCATTCGCTGGCAATGTCTGTGTTGCTGTCATGTTGGTCTTGTTTTTCTAAGTTGGATTGGTTTTGCTACATGCATAGTCTTTCGACTTTACGCGGGCTGTAACAGAGAACTTCAGAGACATGCGCCGACTCCAGTGCTAAGGTTACTTATACTTGCTAAACGTTTGCCATAGAGAGTACTGCCCTAGACTGCCAATCTCTTTACAATGCGCTTGATTACATTAATTCAGATCTGAATAAATCTCCCTGCTAAAGAATTTATTATCAACCTAGAAATTCTTAGACAATGGTTGTTAGAACTGCGCAGCAAATGCAGAGCATTGGCCTCGATGTTGAAAAGGAATAATAAGTGGGTCCATTCGATTGACTCTTATCGATAAGACACAGCCTGTCACTTTTCTCCGTTGCTAACCCGTCATGGCATCGCCGCATAGAAGACCCTCACGCGCAAGACTCACATCTTCTATAGTCGCAAGCTATGTGGCATAATTGCTGTCCCTGACATGTCGGTTCGGAATATACTCAAAACCATGGCATCCGAGATCAAGAGAGTTCCTATCCCCCGCCGCGGGGTCGATTACAGGGGCAAGATCGTGCTTGCGCCCATGGTCCGCTCTGGCGAACTCCCCTCTCGCCTCCTGGCCCTGCACTACGGTGCCGACCTGGTCTGGGGTAAGTCGCAAATATGCGAAAGCACAAAGTCTCAACTGACCAGTCAATAGGACCTGAGACCGTCGATAAAGCCATGATTGGCACCACGCGCCGAGTAAATCCCGTCACGAATACGATCGACTGGACCAAGGTCCCCTCCTTTGGCCAGAAGAACCCTCCCAAGACGAATCCCGAGGCTTTAATCTTCAGCACCCACCCGGAAAAGGAGGCTGGCAAGCTGATATTCCAAATCGGAACGGCCGATCCCGAGCTTGCAGTTCAAGCAGCAAGGCTCGTTGCGGGGGATGTGGCCGGTATCGACGTCAACGCTGGCTGCCCCAAGCCCTTCAGCATCAGCGGCGGCATGGGTGCGGCCTTGCTAAAGACCCCGGATAAACTTTGCGCCATTCTGGAAGCTCTTGTCGCGAACATCATGCCCGAGTTTGAAATTGGCATCAGCGTCAAGATCCGTCTGTTGTCGACCGCCGAGGAGACAGAAGCTCTGGTACGGAGACTATGCGCCACTGGCATTACCGGCCTGACCATTCACTGCCGAACGACTCCCATGCGCCCCAGAGAACGTGCGATCCGCAACGATCTCCGCATGGTCGCCGAAGTCTGTCACGAGTTCGGCGTTGCCTGCATCATGAACGGCGATGTCGAAGGCCGCGACCATGCCGTAGACCTCATCAAGGAGTACGGTGTCGATGGCGCCATGATCGCCACGTCTGCGGAGGCGAACTCGAGCTGCTTCCGCGCGGGCGCCGATGGAGGCGTCGCATCGTGGGAAGAAGTCGCTGCAACATACGTCAAGTACGCTTTGGAGGTTGCCAACAAATTCGGCAATACCAAGTACCTTTTGTGCCAGATCGTGCCCGGAAGGAGCGCCATGTACCAGAAGATGAACCAGTGCAAGACCTACACCCAAATTTGCCGAGCGCTTGGTCTCGAAGATCTCATGGATCTTGCTCGTCAAACAGACTTGGACAAGGGCATCGATCCAGAGGGCTCAGGCAAACCGGAAAAACTTGAAAAAAAGACCAACCCTAGTGCTATGGCGGCTGGTGGCAACATGAAGGCGAGCCGGGACAGCCAGACATCCCGAAAGATGTCTGAGCGAGGAGTCACCGCCGCTGCTGAGCCTCAGAAAGCGGCTGTCCCCTTGCAGACATGAGGCGGGATTTTCGACGTTTAATCGCAGTGTGGTTTGCATGAAAGGCGTTTGGGGGGGTAACAACAAAGCATAGCGACACAAATATCCCTTTGGCAGGCTGGCCACAGATAACAGGGAAAACTAGATTTTTTTTCATGCAGAAGCTTCGCATATGGTCATCAATATCCAGAAGCCAAGCATCTTCACTCAAGGACATTTCTTCATGATGATAAATTTTGTGGAATTACAAAGGAACCGTCAGCAGCGGCTCTGGCCGCTTCTGCTTCTATGATACAGTCCCAACCCTTCTTTTATTTGCCCTTCTTCACCCAGTCCTCAACAGTCTCACGAGCATCCGTGACCTTCTCATCGACATATCGTACACCAATTTGGCTGTGAATCTTTGCCGCCCTCAAGCTCTCCTCGATGCTCTGGCGAATCTGGAGATGTCCCTGGGCGATGACAGGGAAGCGCTGCTCGTACTTCCACGCAAGGTTGGAAACATTGCCCATGGTAATGGGCAGGACAGTCCAACCGGCGGTGATACCAAGGGCCAGGGGCGCGGTGGCGCGGAGAATGACACTGCGGTTGCGGGTGATGATGCTGCCGGCCATGGCAGCGACGAGGACGTAGATGGCGCCGGGCATCAGCTTCTCGCCGCTTTCGCGGGGAGGGGCCAGGGATGCGATCGTGCTGGTGAAGGATTGCTCGAGGTTGAAGGCGCGGTCCATCGTGCGGTTGACGGCATCCTCAGCGCCGACGGCGTACTGGTACAGACCCAAGCGGGCCTTGCCGATCTGGACGGCCAGACGTTCGGTGGGCGTAGGTCCTCGGGGCTTGGAGGGCTCCTCGGCCGGAGGGAGCTGTTCCGTCGGGGGAGGGGGAGGGAGGGTTCCGCTGGTCGGGAGAGGCGCCGGCTCGTCGTAAATCGGCTTCTTAGACTGCGGCCATGTCAATATCGTGTGCGATTTAACTTCAACTCTGACTGCGGACGTACCTGGGCGGTCTCGGGAGCTTCAGCATGGACTGTCCGGGGAGCCAGGGCGAATCCCATCACGACAGTCGCTGCCAACGGCGCGGCGCGCTTTTGCTTCCATGTCAGCGGTCGAGTAAATCACAATGCAACAGGATGTCATGACTTACCCGTTGTAGCAACACTCTAGCAGCCATGGTCCACTCAATTGGTCGATTGAGGGAATTGGATGTTGGTCTCGCGAGAATATTTGGAAGTATGATGTACAGGAAAGTCTCCAGGCCCACGCTGCGGCTATTTCCGGAGCTCGGGAATTCGATAATGCACCTCGCCCAAACCTGGAAGCACCTTGGATACTTGGTACCTAGAGCGCCTGCACAACCTTGCACAAAATTCGGTCCATGCACCCGCATGCGCAACTAGTCGCCATTGCCGGCAAGCCTGCTTCACCCAAACATATTTCTTCAATTCCGGATATAGATCCGAACTTTCCAACTCCCATTTCCTTGTTTCCTTACAACTAGATCTTTTGCCCCGACCTGCAGTTATGGTCGCTACGTCAAAGGGCTTTTCATAATGTTCAAACCCCCAAACCGCGGCCTCTGGGTCTGCACCCAATGCGTTCGACAAGCTTCCCGCGGCCAACAGCGCCGGTGGATGGCCGCTGCCTCCGGCGCCGCCACCTCAAGTCTGCCTGCCGACCACGCTCTCCCGGGCAGAAACGCCGACGATGCGATCCTGCGGGAACTTTTCGACTCTCCCTCCCGTGTGGCAAAGGCATTCAAGGCTGCTGGCCCAAGTGTCGGCTTGTTCAAGAACCGATACCTCACGAGCCCGAATGGATTCTACGTATTTGCTCGCCGAAGCCTTGACAAGGCGCAGAAGATTGTCCATCGAGTCCTCCATGCGTCGAGTGTTTCCGAGTATCGGGACATTGTCAAGGATTTGGATCGGCTGAGCGACCTGCTTTGCAGAGTCCTTGATCTCTCGGATTTTGTCAGGATGACGCACCCTGACCCGAGGTTCCAGCAAGCAGCTGCGGGGGCCTGGTCAATGGTTTATCAGTACATGAACCAGCTCAACACCATGACTGGGTTGAGCGACCAGCTCGTGAAGGCGATGGCGAACCCCGACGTTGTTGCGGCTTGGTCGGAGGAGGAGAGAACGGTGGCAGAGATCCTGAAGTTAGACTTCACAAAGTCGGCCGTCGACCTCCCCCAGCAAGAACGAGATCGATTCGTCGACATCTCCCAGCAAATTAGTGAGGTTGGGTCTGCCTTCGTCTCGAACATGGCCCCTGCCAAGAGGGAAGTCGTGCTGCCTTCGTCTAGTTTCTATGGGTTGTATCCTGGGATTGCTCGAGCACTTACAATGAGGGGCAAGTTGCGCCTCCCCACCACCGGGCCTGAAGCTCAGGCCGCACTCCGAAGCGTCAAGGACGAGAACACCCGGAAAGAAGTTTTCACTGCGATGCGCACTGCGTCGAAGCAGACCGTAAACCTGCTGGAGACCATGCTGAAGCTGAGAGGGGAGCTGGCGAATCTGGCCGGCTTTTCCAGCTACGCCCATCTTGCCTTGAAAGACAGGATGATGGCCAAGTCCCCTAGCGCAGTGTTGCAGTTTCTCCACGCGCTGCAAAAGAACAACACGCCCATGGTGCAGGCGGAAATGGCAGACTTGTTGAAGTTGAAGCAGACCCGCCTTGACAGCACGTCTACTCAGATCCATCCATGGGACAAGGATTTCTTAATGGATGGCGTGAGGGCTGAAATGAGACTTCCCGTCCGTCACCCTGATCACCTTCCCTCCTTTTTCTCGATCGGCACCGTCATGCAGGGCATGTCAAGGCTGTTCACTCGTCTTTACGGCATCTCGTTCAAACCTAGAGAGTCACAGCCAGGCGAGACCTGGCATGAGGATGTGCGACGTTTGGATGTTGTCACTGATACCGGTGACTTGATCGCAGTTCTGTACTGTGACTTGTTCTTCAGAGAGGACAAATCGCCTAACCCTGCTCACTTTACGGTGCGATGTTCTCGTGCAATCGCTCCTTACGAGGTTCAGGAGGAAGCGGAAGACCTGCACCACAACTCGTCTAACTTGCCCAAGTTCGAAAGACCCGAGCAAGCTGCCAACGATGGCATGGAGAGCTTACAGGAGAACGGCGTCTTGATGCAGTTGCCAACGATCGCCTTGGTCTGCGACTTTCCCAAGCACGATGCAAACAGCTCTGCACCGGCACTTCTGTCGTACTATCAAGTCGAGACCCTGTTCCATGAGATGGGCCATGCCATCCACTCAATCCTTGCCCGCACGAAACTTCAGAACGTTGCCGGCACGAGATGTGCCACTGATTTCGCAGAGCTCCCATCTACATTGATGGAGCATTTTGCTGCCGACCCATCAGTCCTTGGCTTGTTCGCCCGTCATTGGAAGACTGATGAGCCTTTGCCTTACCAAATGGTTGCGGAAAGAATCCGCCTGGCCAAGCGTTTCGAGGGCATCGACACCGAGAACCAGATTCTCTTGTCTCTTCTCGACCAATCCTACCACGCTCCGGAAGTCACCGAAGGCTCCTTCAACTCAACAAAGGTCTACCACGATCTGCAGAAGCAGTACGCCCAGGGCGGCCCTGATCCTCCCGGCACCTGCTGGCAAGGCTTCTTCGGTCACCTTCACGGCTACGGCAGTACCTACTACAGCTACGTTTTTGACCGCGTGCTTGCTGAGAGAGTATGGAGGGTTGTGTTTAAAGCCGGCGCGGACGGCAAGGCGCTGGACCGCGCCAACGGCGAGAGGCTCAAGGAGAAGCTCCTCAAGTGGGGTGGGAGCCGTGACCCGTGGCAGTGCCTCGCGGACACGCTACAGGATGATCGCCTTGCTAAGGGTGACGATAAGGCCATGGCGCTCGTCGGTAGTTGGGGCATCAAAGACGACCATGCTTGAGATCGTCGTTTTCCCCCGCTGGGTTGTACGTGTAAGAACTATCGCAGCAAGAAGCGATACTGTTTGTTATAGACTTGGTCTTTTGCTTTGAGTCACTATTCCACTATACAACGATAGCACTTGCGTTGCTGTTGAGCTCTACTGGTACATAAAATTGCAGTTGCATCATTTCGAAGCGACTTACCGAAGGGGGTAAGCTTCGAACGATAGAAGAGGACGAGTATATATCCCCTATAGCTGCGCCTCTTTGCGAGGCCGATGAGGAACAAAGGAGAGAATCACTGGTTTTTCCCTATGAAGGTGTCACGCAGGGACAGTTGGCGGCTGTTACAATGAATGCCATTGCGTATGTTTACCATAGACGAATAGACGTTCATACAGACCAGAGGCGCTCGGGGTTCCCTGGGGCCGGGATGGTGGCGTCGACCGGTGTGCATCGTGAAAGCCCGCCGTCAAAGCTTGTCCCTCCCACCTCCTTTCAGCCGCTTGGGCTAGCTTCAAACTAAAGGCGCGATCCTTCTCATCTCGATTGTATAAACACCTCAAGGATTCCTGGCTCGGCAGTCTTCCCCTCGTCGTCGCGTCTGTTTTTTGTTTCCCCCCTTCTCACATTTCCGTCCCCATAATGCTCCTCCCGATCTTGCTGGTCTCGGCCCTGGCGGGGCAGGGTTTATCGCAGGCAACGGCGACCTCTGCGTCGCCGGCTGCTTCTTCGGCTGCCACGCCATGTTATGTATGTCCACCACTGTTTTTGTTCACGAGATTGGGGGACGATCAAGCTGACAAGGGTCTTCTCCCGTCCTGCAGGCCCGTTGTTTCTCACAGTTCCTGGTGGACATGACCGACTCGTGTAAGACGAAATGCGCCTGCGCGGGCTCTCTTCTCTTATCCGACTTTGAGTGCTGCATGACGGACTGCCCTGTGGACCAGCAGGCCAACGTGACACTCTCCGTGCAGAACTCCTGTACCGACGGCAAGGACCTGAAGCTCGCCTACACCTGTGCGAACAGCACCGACACCCTCTCGACTACCACGACCGCAGCCCCCTCATCGGACCCGACGGCTCTGTTTACGTCGATAGTGCTGATATCCGCCCAGACGGCCGAGGGGAGCACTGCTACCGGCAGCGCGGGCGGGATCGGCGGCGGGATCGGGAGTGACGGCGGGGGAGGCGGGGCGTCGCCGACTGTAGGGCTCGGGGTGGGTCTCGGTCTCGGGCTGCCGCTGGCGGCGGCGATTGTGGCTGGCCTCACTTTTCTGTGGAAGCGGTCGACCAAGAAGAGGAGGAGCCATGGTATGGATTCCAGGGGTGGACCGGCCGGGGGATCGGCGGACGCTGTGGGGAGGACTTTTGTGTTTCCGAGCACGATGGTTCTTCCGAGCCCTGGGTTTGCGCCGGGGGAGGCTGGGGCGCAAGAGTCGAAGGAGCTTGTGGGCGATATGGAGATTACGCCTTTGGAGATGCTGGGTGACTCGAGACATCGTCAGGAATTGTCGGTTTAAGATGTGCATTTTGACTCCAGGCATGGGTTATGCAGGAATATGCTGCCTTGTATAAGATATATTAATGTAATTCTATTGCATGGCTTCTTGCTCTATATCCAGGTTTATGCCTGTGTGTTGCTCTGCTACATACTCTTGATCGTCCGATGTGCCTAGGGTGTCTAAGATGCTAGCCATACCTAACTTTTCTGTATGACAGAACTGGGAACCGTTCCCAATCCCGGTGTTCAAGGTAAGTAGATCGCCTCAGCATAGCAGAAAACTAGATTTCTCATTCGAGCCAAAACTTGAGTGGCCATATGCCCCGCGTAATAGAATTCTGGCTTTGGGGCACTGGCGATCCGATTTTCATGGCTGGTAACACTTCTTGGGAGTATCGTTTGAATTAACGACAGCTTTTGGGCAATAAACCTAGGCAGATTTCTAGATTGTATTAGAGTAAGTAGCGGGCTATGAATCGACAATGACAGTATTCTGCTATCTTTCCAGTTCCTTCAGTGGTCTTGAATTTCAATCTTCGTCAAGGCCAGCGCTCAATCATTGTCTGACTTGTTCTTGGATACGAAACGATCTCCATCAAAGGTTACAGATAGACGGATCAGTAATACTGTTCATTCATGGCTCTTCAGATTTTCAGCAGAACGAGCTGAAAATTGGCGTCACACTGGGTCTCCAGCGTCGCGCTGCGTCTCGTATGCTGCGGTCATCGTAGTACTGATCGAGCATCATGTAAATCCAGCGAGTTACTGATCAAGGAGGCATCTAATAGGTGCGACTGTATCAAACCCCCAGGTTGATTTATCCAGACTGCTTCGAGGTAGCAAAGTGCAGGGGTAGGGAAGGAATGCGTGCATTTTCCTACCTTCGTGTACGCGTTGGCTGTGATACTCACATTTAGCATCTACCTACGCTCTCATAAGCGGTTGAATCCCATGCTTTTCTCCCCTCTTCTTTCTGTGAGTTAAGCACATAACTTCTTGAGGAAACAAATTCAGTCCCACGGAACCCAATTTAGGCGGATCAATGGCGTCTACAACGTTAGATAACCAAGAAGTCTCGTCCGATTCAGTCCCGGCCCCCTCGCCCCCAACGCCGCCATCAGAGAATAACGACGGCACTCAAAGTGTTGCAGACGAACTCGAGACCGAAGTGGAAACGAGTCAATGTCAAAGACTGACGACCGACATCACTCCATCCCAGTCAAATACGCGGCTCGATAACGAAAAACCATCCAGAAGAAAGATGAGCATTAGAATGTTTTCTCTCGGAGAATTCCACTGGAAGATTGAGACTTCGGCGATAATTCTCAGCATGTTCTCCATGGTAGCTATTCTAGTTTTGCTGCCAATGTATGAGGATCAGCCACTATCTTCATGGTCGCTACCAGTATCCCTAAACGTCATCATCTCCGTTCTTGGTGCCACATCACGAGCATCGCTGGCCTTTGCCATCAGTGCTTGCATTAGTCAGGGGAAATGGAATTGGTATAGGAAGAGAAGTGACAGCGTTATGGTGTTCGATCGCTTTGAAGAAGCCAGTCGAGGGCCTTGGGGTAGTCTTCGTCTGCTATGGTGGACCAAGCTGAGGTATGTCTGCGTGTACGATTGTGGACCAGATGTCAAGTTAACCAAGATTTCCAGGCACTGGACAGCTATCGGTGCTTTAGTCGCAGTCGTTCTGGTTGGGTTTGAGCCGTTCTTACAAGCAGTCGTCACTATCTCAGGTGAAGAAATTACGCTGAAGGCGGAAGAAAGCACTAGCTTTATTGGACGAACTATGTACTTGGACTCCGGAATCTGCGAGCCAGACGGAAGCCTAGCAAGAATGCAGGTTCCGATGCCAGAGCCATTGGCCCCTCTGATAATCGACCCTCGCCGCCTGCAGTACGACTTCGGCGCACTATCAGCTGTATGGGAGGGCTTCTCCGATCTCAACACCGCGGAGAACCAAAAGCCAACATTTGAGTGCTCCGCAGGAAATTGTACATGGCCAATTTATGCATCTCTGGCGGTTTGCAGCGTCTGTAAGGACGTGTCAAGCCACGTCACCAAGTCGAGTGGTGGAACGCCTATTGCGAACAAGACCATTCCTGGCACAACCATTAGCGGCAATCTAAAACCAACCATGCTGACGGAGTTATGGCCCAACTTCACCAAATACGAGATCAAAAGCCAGAAACTGATGATCAACAGGCACAACGGGTTCGAGTCCGAGGGGATACTCCCACCGGAACTGACGGCACAATCAACAAACAATCCAGGAGAAACCATGTCGTTCCGCCATTTGAAAACCTTGATTATTTCCTTCTCGATGCTAAAGTCAGACAAAGAGTTTTTTTTGGGAGGTCAAAGATGGGAAGACAGTCCTGCAACAGCCGAAGAATGTGCTCTTTACTTCTGCACCAACATATATCGGTCTACAGTCCAACAAAGCGTGCTAAGGGAAGACGTACTCGGTTCTTTTGCAAACCGAAATATTGATTCTTATCAGCTTGGTTACTCTCCTGACGAAAGTAAAGCCATTAACCAGTACTTCAACTATTCATTACTATACGGCGGCGAAATGGTGTGGACCACGGATTTACAACTCACGATATCTCAAGAGGAGTACCTAGCTGCGACTGAGATTGATATAGGGGAGGATCTGAAGTTTAACATCACCCGAAATACCACAAATACACTTCTGGAGTGGTTTCTGCACGAATTTTCACGACGCCGGGACTTCAGTATCGAGCAACTTATTTACCCCGACCCTAACCACAACAAAACCCTACCGATTGTCATAGACATCCTAGGCAAGTCAAAGAACCTGACGAAAACATTCGAGAATGCTGCTGCTAGTCTTACCAAGTGGATTCGTAACCGTTCCATGCAGACTGATCCTTTCGTTGGCACAAGCACGGAATGGGTCATTCGAATCAGGATTAGTTGGTGGTTCCTGACTTTGCCAATCGGCGCACTTGTATGGGGCTGTCTCTTTTGTCTGCTCTCGATCTGGGAGACTCAACGGATAGGACTGCCAGCTTGGCGGGGAAGCTCACTGGCAACTTTGGCACATGGCCTTGACGTGAAATCAAGAGCAATTCTAAGAGAAGCGAGTGATAGTGCGCAGATAGCCACTCGCGCGAGGGGTCTTGAAGTCAGGTTTGAGGACTCGGAAGGGGGGCCAGAACTGACTCACGATGCCGAGAAGACACATAGTCCTCGTGGGCCAGCCTGAAAGAATTGGCAAACGCACGTCTTTTCTACTTGGGGGTAGCTTAAGCAATCAGAAATCTCGGCAGAATATCGCCTGTCTCTGTTGAACGGCGAATAGTGCTAAGAAAGCAGACTTCAATTCTCATTCAACATCTCCTGTGACCTGGCGTAAACCCTTCTCTGATGAAGAAACCGTTTCTGATCTGTTGATCTGTGTTCTTCTATCTGATTTGTTGATTCAACTGTCGAGGAATTTGCTCTCCAAAGAGTCCAAAGATGCTGATCCGATTCTCATGACCCGACACGCCACCCAATGATAGATTCAAATTGAACATCCGCAGAACGAGCGATGGGACTTCGGAAATCCTAGGGTCATTTTGAAACCTGAAGAAGTCGACCGCGACTCTCATACCATGCATCTCAGGGGCACACTTCTTAAAATCCAGGGCGATGGCACACTAACAACGCCCAAGTGGACTGAGCTAAAGGACCCTGAAAACCCCCTAAAAATGGAAACAACCCGACGATGTTCAACCACCTCTCCCAAATCCAATCACGACGGACCACAAAACAGCCCAGGGGCACAACGTGGTGGAATGTCGTCGGTGGCGTGCAGGTTGCAACTCCAGGAGGGGAGGACCCAAATCCGGGTTCTCGCCCGTTGAGGCCCCACAGCGATCGGCCTGCAGATCTCGGCCAGGGCCTGGCCAAGTCCTGCTCACAACACGGAGCCGCGGAGCCAACCAGTGCAACCCGACCCCATACATGATTTCATTGAGCCTTCTGGGAGGTGAGCCTCAATCCTGCTTGTGTGCCAAGGTTTTATCAATGGTCGTCAGATGCTGATAAAATGAGTGTGGCCTCCTCAAGCCCCCAAGGGGCTCTCCTTATGATGGAAGGGCTCTCCACCCAGTGTTTGGAAAGAATAGCACCGCCATGTTCTACCGTCTCTCGCTTTCCTGAACATATATTATTTTTTTACCAAATCGTAATCCATTTCCACTCGCTCAAACACACATTCGCTAGAACACAACGAAGATGACGTCGAGAGATAGTATTGTATGGCTCCCAAAAGAGCTGTATAGTTCCGTCGAGAAATTCGCCGACCCTGAGCATTTCATCTGGTGCCCCATGCCGTTCGACGACTCAATACCACTAGAACAAACGTCTTTCATCCACATGAAGGGGGAAGAAGAAGAAGAAGAAGAAGAGATCGACATCCGTGAGCCGGCAGTGGAACCCGTATCGAAGAACTATGATCGTAATCGAGATTCCGGCATCGATCTCAGCATGGACTATGAGATGTCTCCGCTCCCAAGCGTCCATATCCCAGACGAGCCAACAGATCCGTCAAGTTCAGAAAGCGAGTCCGATAAAGATATTCCTTCCAGGGAGCCCAAACAGGATGCAAATCGAGGGAAGCGAAGGCTACGGAAACGGCCGCCGATGAGGCAAAGGTCCCCCGAGCCTGAAGAGCCAAAAGGACCAACAGTTCGGGAGAGTCGAAGCTTTGCGGTACATCTTGGACTAAATCTTAACGTCGAGGTGTCCCTGAAAGCAAGGGTCTATGGCGGATTGGAGCTTAGCATGCTGGTAAGTTGTTTCGTAGCTCTACCAACTCTGAGAAGCACTGCCACTAATACCTATCAAGTAACGAGTTATGAAATCAAAGAATTAAACGAGACGACGAATGAAAAGAAAGGAAAAGAAAAAGGCAAAGACACAGAAAAACGAGGGCCGGGAGTATGGCAGACGCAGCTTCGTTGCCGCCATGATCGATACGAATTGGGCATTCCAGCAAGACTACCGTTCCGCTTGGAAAATGCAAAATAGCATCTTTGGCATCTCTGGGAATGATACGGAGTGTGTGGCAACAAGAGATATTGGCCAAGCGATGCCGCTCAACAGGTCACGATGTTCTCAAGTAGCCATCATGGCGAAGTTGCCATGAATCACTCAGCCTGCGACTTCGCAGGAGTCACCAGACAGACAAGCGTGTCTTTGCTAAGCCGAAGTCTGAATATTTCCTGGAGTAAGAGAACGTATGAACCAATGAAGATCATTCGGAGAAATTTGCAATGGAACCGAGAATACGGCGTCGTGGCTGCTGTCTGGCTTGCCTGCCGCTGCAGCCACAAACCGAGGAAACAATGATAGACAAATACAAGTCATCGTGTCGCAGACGCAGGGTCGATTCACCCGTTCCGTGGAACGTTGTTGTACAACAGGTAGATCACGCGGCGTGGTGAAAAGAAACGTGTGGTCGCAGCCAAGGATGGGTGGTTGTTCCAATCAAGGTTTGCACCTCGCGGCGATGTTCCCAGCAGGCCCCAAAGGCC